>BGNK01001216.1:0-162297 GCA_003297005.1 Symbiodinium sp. clade A Y106 | reverse complement strand
CTCGGTCATTCTCGAAGATACAGCTGCCCCACCAGACACAGAAGCACCTTGAAACCCTGTCTCATCGGGCACATGCGCCTTCATCACGGCCTCCACGGTCTGGGCCACAGCAGCCCCCGACCCCGAAGAGCCAGCATCTCCAGTCTGATCCACAGCCATGGGATCACCTTCCAGATAGAACGGGCGATCTGCCAGAGCCAAGGGACCAAGCAAAGCCCCCCCCACACACCACGCTGAGCTTCCTCAGCCCCTTTTCGAGCTGTCTCACTGCTGTCGCTACTAAACGTCCCCTCCATGATCTTTGCCGTGCTCGCCAGCGGTCTCATGATCTCCAGGTCCGGCCGGCTCCTCTCTTCTCTCATGCCGAGATTCGCCAGTTGCTGGTTCAGGCGGTCCACATCTGCCCGCCCGAGCGTGCCAGGATGTGGCGTCACGGGAGTCATCGCAGAGCTTTCGCCGACAGAACCCACTCCTCCGCCAGCGGTCGAGCCAGTGGCGGACTGCCACTGCTCCATCCTGCCCACACGATCCGTGAGCGACGTCAAAAGTCCCGTCATAAAGTTCAGCGACCTCTGAACCTGACTAACATCCTCACTTCTCCTTTCCGCCGACATAGAACGCGGACCAGCGGCTTGTTCATCACGAGGTGCGGCATCCGCAGAGTCAGCATGAGAGGGCTGCCCGCCAGCGGCTGGCTCCACTCCCTCCCTAGGAAGAAGAGAGCCAGCTTGGCTTCCGTGGCTTCCGTGCCCCTCTACCTGCTCTGCAGATTTCTCAGCATAGTCCGGCTCCAGCGTGACCTCCTGGAGGCGAACTTCTTGAAGATGTCGTCGATCTTCGGATCCTTGATCTTCATCAGGCGCTGCAAATGCCTCCGGCGGCACTGCAGGCTCCACCCGCTGTGCCCCTTCGGCCAGCGAGGTGTCCATGGAACCACTTACACACACTACCGCGTGGGGCTCATGACCTCTTTGCAGAGCTTGCGCCCTTTTGATTGCGAAAACCTGCGAGATCGCAGCACCGACATGTCTTGCAGCCTACAGACTTATAATAGCCCTTATTCGCTTATAGTATCCCTGTAGACCCTTTATAAGAACCCTTTAAGGGAACCCATAGTGGTCCCTCCATCTGAGAACCGCTAGCTCTGCTAGCGGCCTCTTGGGAGGAGCGGAAGCTCGCCATCGAAGCCCTTCAGGCGGAAGACGTCCCAGAGACTCCCATATCCCTCAATCAAGGAATATCTAGGGTTCTTCAAAGGGATCTATAGGGTTTAAGGGTTAGGGAATTCCAATATCACTTGATTGAGGAATATACCCTAAGTTATAGTAGTAGGATCCCTCGTTTGATTTAAGGTATATTCCTTAATGAAGGGATATTGGAGTCTCTGAGTTCCTTGAGATGACAGGGCGAAACGCGGGGCCCGTTGAGGGGGTTTGGGCTTCCGGCGGCCCAGCTTTCAGTCAGGAGCCGCAGAAGTGCATTGCTGTTTCGGGAGTCGTAATACCAGCAACAGCACTGCCAGTCTTCAGACTTCTGTCATGCTTCGGCCTCAGGGGCAGGAGGCTTGGGCAGACGATCCTGGTGGTCACATGCACTTGTCACAAGCCGGAACACATCTCGAGTTGTGAACCTGGTCACCATTTAAACTCCCTCCGCGGTATTGCTTGCGTATCAGAGGACCGGGGCATGCTCAAGCCATGACTGGGAGCCTCTCTCACCCCAACCCACGAAGCCGCTTGTTAAACTGTTCAGTTGCAGGTCGCGGCCCGCGACTACAAGGCTGGTGTCGATGGCGCGCTTGCAAAGGTCGTGCCCGGGCTTTCCGACTTTCGAGTGCGATGTCCTTTGCCAGGCAGTCGTGTTGCTGCGGCATTTCAGGAAATGGATGTGTGCGCGAGCATGTGAGCGCGCCCGCACGCGTGAGTGTGTGTGTGTGTGTGCGTATCCAAGTAAGATCAAGTATGTAAGTAAGTAAGTGTGTGCATGTGTGCGCGTGCGTACTCGTGCATGTTTAGCATGGGTCGTGATGCAGAGAATTGCCTGGGAGTTTGCAAGGGTTCTTGGGAGGGGTTCCTTTCCAGTTCCCACCACATAAGGAAACCCGACCGAGTGATTCCTCACTGCCTGCCTGGAGTTGTCTGCCATTTCGTGCCTAAAGCCGTGTCCAAGCACCGAGCGCTACATAACTGGTATTGTGTTATCGTCGAATCTATCAAAACACTGAGACTTCTAAACCCTGAGCCCAGGGCCTTACGTTCCTAAACCCGAGTCGCGTGTTGTTCCTATTGTGACCCCGAGGTCGAGCTCAGTGATGACCCAGATCGGGCCGTGCGACATGCCGCCCTCACCTTGATGAGCCAGATTGCCCCCAAGGGGGATGCATCTTGCGTCCCTCGGCGCCAAAGCAGCTTCCATTAAGCTCTTGATTCTTGATGTTGTGAGATGAGGCAAGCAGAGCATAGGAATGGCAACCAAGAAGAAGCAACTGCAGTTATAGCAAAAAGTTATTCATTGACAACAAGGTTTGCAGCACGAGCAACATACTCACAGCAACTCTTGTCGTTTGCAAGCTTCTGAGTTCCTGGTTGTGGAAAGAGCAGGGATGGTTTCAATCCCATGCAGAGGCCGAGTTGGCCTAGTTCATCAGTTCCTTTACGAAGGTACAGGCGTCTCTTGCCCGCGTCCGGGACCGGGATTCGCGTGTGCGGACGATGGCTCTGACAGTGCTTGGGCAGGCCCGGTTCAAGGTTTGTGTAGATGCTTAGGATATTAGGGCCTGAGGGTCAGGGTTCAGGATGGGCTTAGGGCTTTGGGATGCGGAGTTCAGGCCTTCGCAGGGATTTACAGCTGAAGGCTTGGCGTTTAGTGTCCGACCTCTCTCTATATCGGGGATACTTGGTGTCGTAAGTACCAGAGATGAAGGGGCATGTGGGGGCACTTGCTTTTGCCCAATATCACAATCTGATAATGCCGTATACACGTCACACTGGCTTGAGCACCGGATTCCAAACTTTTGAAAATAGTGCTACCCGGTTGGCCAGAAGCGACAGTTTGAGCAGCGATACCTTGAGTGTAATTTAGACCCACGGTTAACAGGATTCTGACAAGGACTTCGCTGCTGACTGTTATCACCTTGTGTAGGCCCCAAACGCATCACGGGTATCCCACTCACTTTAGTTCCCAGACAACCCCCAACCCCTTTAACCTGAACCTGACACCCAAAAAAACACCAACCCTGCATGCCCGAAACTGTAAGCAGGTGGCTCTGCATGGGGACCCTGCTGTCATCACCGCTACATCGGTTGCGCTCCAGGAACCCAGCGGTTTGGGGCTTTGGGGTTCATACCGACCTTGTCAGAAGCCTTTGCCTGCCTTGAGCGACAGTGAGAGTCAAAAGTCTGGACCCCAAACTTCCTACGCCGTAAACCAGGGTTTGAGTTCACAGGTTTAGGAGTTTTGCGGTGGAGGCTCAGCGATCGTGAAAACTATGGCTAGGATGCCCGCATGTAAAGAAGTAGTGATGCAAGATACTGGCACCTTGCCTCCGACATATTTGTAGTCAACCGTGTGTCCTCTTGGCTCCGCTTGCCGATCCAGCTACCTACTTCGTAATAGCTCTCAGAAGGCTTCAATCCCTAGAATACCTTTAGTTTCGTGCCTGCCCTGTGAAGACTAGGATTGGAACCGGCCAGCACGCAGCGCGGCGTTGAAGGTCGTCGGGCCGAAAACCGGGGCAGACAAGGGCCCAGGTATTCCGGGATGTGATTCTGGGTTTGCATAGCTAGTGTTTTCTAAAGCAAAAGTGCAACGGGAGAAGTGGCAAAATTGACGACGACCTTATTATCGAAATGATGCATACGTACCAGCAGTACTGAGTTATCGAAGGAGGGCCGTCACCGCGAAAATCAAATTAGGACAAGTCGTTGTCGTCGCAGTGGTGGTGTTGCTGGTCCTCGTCGTTGTCGTGACGGTTGCAGGGGCAGAGGTAGCAGTGGCCGCCGTCGTCGTCGTCACTATATATGCATTGGCAGTTGGGTGGTAGGAGTTGGCGGCAGTTGTTCTTCTGGTGGTTTCGTTGTCGTCTTCGACGTCGTGTTTGCATACGACAACTTTAGCGCTGGCAGTAGTTTCAGTCCAAGTGGTAGCAAGTCTACAGGAAGCAAAATTGCAAGAAACCCTAAATCTTCGCTAAGCTCGAGAACATGATTCGCCTCCGAGGCCTGAAGCCTTAGCCTCTAACATCCCAAACGATTAGCCACAAGCAGGCGCTCCGCTGCGTGGCCAAAGGGGGCAGCGCAGAAGCAACGGCAGCGGCCATGTCGTTGCTCGAGGTAGAACAGGGTTTTTTTACTATAGGGGCCTACATAATTACCAATACTATTGTGGGGGTTCCTGATTATAGTATACTGGGCCCCCAAACCCTATTCTGATTATTAAGGCCCCTATAGTACATTTCTGATTTCCTGAGTTCCTGATTTAGGGGTTCTGTGTCAACATTCCTCCCATTTGGATTGGGCCCCCTGTTTTGTGCAATCCCCATAACATTGACATGGCTGGAACTCACATGGATGTCTCGGGTTGGAAGCGGGGTTGGGCAACTAGCACTTCGAGGGTTGCCACTCAGCTGATGAGTTCGACGATGTTGTAGAAAAGACGGCCTGCTCTGAAAGTCACGGTGGTTTCGGCTTGTGACTCCTTTCTTCCTACGGCTGCGTCACTGGTGAGATGTGCTCCAGGACCCCCAGAATGAATGGCGGCAGATTGTCGTGGAAGCCGTCCAGGATGAGCTTTGGCAACCAAGAAGGCTTTTCAAGCTTTCGGTCTTGCCGTCCCAGGCCCTAAAGTAGACCTCGAACATGCTTTTCTGAAGTAGCCGGCGACCTCATGAACTGATAATGCCACAAGCCAGAAAGACGTAGTCGGGTGGGGCCGGGCCATATATCGAGTGCCTCTTGATAGAAGCGTTTTGCCCCACAATCCGACCCCAGCGCCTGGGGAGGCTTAAAGCTGCCAGCCCCGAGGATGACTCCATGAGGTTTCTGGGTTGTTGTGAGCCCCTGAAGCACCGTTTGGGGTTACCTGAGACAAAGTTTGTCATTTCCTCAACCCTGCATCCCTTGGAGGCTGCGAAACCTTTCAATTAAACTAAGGTGGCCGTCGTCGGCGATGTGCAGGCACGAGTGGACGGGAGGGGAATAGTTGCCTAGGATGCAACGGCCTATGCCTCGAAGTGTTGGGTTCAGGCGGTTCGGGCTGTGCTTTTCTTTATTGCCTGGAGTGTGTCGGATCCTGTCCCTGTAACAGTCCGATTATTTGAATTGCACCAGGTGACCTTTAGGGTCTTGCTTGCTATGAGGTCTTCCCCTGTGCATGGGCTTGGCTCGTGGTAGTTAGAGCAAGGCTGTATTTCGATTCGCTTTGTGGACATCGTGCAAAGAAGGCTTCCAATCCACGTCATAGACCATGCGGGAGCCAAAGGCAAGTTCCTGCAGGCCGTTCAGCTTGCCGCGCTCCGACTGGAAAGCAGCCGGGAGGAGGCGATCGGGAAGTTCCAAGAACTTCTTCTCCCCATCGGGGGCATTCCAGGGTTGAGGGTATTCCAGGGTTCAGGATTAGCTAGACGAGGACTTCTTGAAACCCTCATATTGTGAAACGCAGATTTTGGGGCTATACCAAGCGCCATTCTCGGGTTGTGCCACGTCGTGGAGGGGCTCTGCGAACTGGGATTTATGTACTATATAGGTCTGATTAGCAGCTCACAGGATTCTTGACCTGTGAGTGCACAGCTCTTCCACAGACATTCTGCATTGCCAGCTCGAGGGAGCCAACATATTGTCGATAAACGCTGGGTGTTCCGATTGTTGTTTCACGGCGGGCCGCAAGTGCAGACGCTCCGAGTACCTGAGAGAGAGAGAGGTCTGATCAGGTGGTACAAGTGGGAGGGGTACTTATCCATTGGGCCACAGGACCTGTGCTGGAGTGGAGCTTGAAACTGAAACACGTCATTGTTCATCTTGCCACCATTCAAGCTGGCAGCTAATACGTGCCCTGTGCGCAGCTGCCAACTTTAACACCGATGGGCTTGCACAAAACAGTTCGCGGTGTTTGGTACAGCTGCCCTGCATGTGTGTGCATCCTCGGAAACTCCGAGGCACGACGCCAACAAGCACGCATACCCTACTACCCAGCAGTGGCAGATAAGCCTGTCGCAACTGCTAACCTCAGGATTCCCTCACAAAAAGCTGACAACACATCTTGGGGCTTTGGGCTTGGATTCTGGAGTTTCTGGTTTCTGTCTTGTTGCTCAGAAGAAGTTGTGGCTTCTGCTTCGCCACAGCTGGGTATTCTGAAGAACTGAGGCGGCTGGGTCCAGTCCGAGGAAATAGATTATATTATGATTAGTATTAGTATTAAACAATACAGTCTTTTTACTAAAGTAATTACAACAGAATAGAATGTAACATAATATTTAAGATGTGATGCGCTTTTGAGCTTCCGTTCACAAGCTGATCGCAGGTCCGTGCCGCAGCTCAGGATGCACTAGCGGCATTGTGGAAAGACAAGGACACGGACATTGGACGACGAATCCGGCCTGTCGCATAGCTAGTTTGTAGCTTTGGCTGTCCTGATGTTTGGTACTGCTTGTGCACGTAAGCTGGGCCATCAGCCCACTCAATCTCTGCATCCCTGAACCCGAAAGTGTTGCCGCAGTGCTACCCCAAACTTGAAGAATCCCAAAGCCTGAGCTTCGAAGCTGAAAAAACAGCGTCCGCTTGGTTGGGAGCCCGTATACAACCCCTGTAGAAACCTTATGGCAACCTAGCCATAACCCTTATAAAACTCCCAAGCCATCCCAAGCCAAACAGGGCACGCGGTCGCCAGGACGAGGATCTAATGGAGGCGATCCTCCAGCGTCTTGAGAGCGAGGTGCGCAACTCCTAGCTTGGGCCTCCGGGATTTGAAGACCGAGAGCAGGTAAAACAGTCTCTCCCCCCAAACAGGGTTTGGGGAGATGGGTCTGTCTCCACGACGCCGAGGTAGCATGATCAGGTGAGTTGGGGATTCAAGGGCTGTTAAAGGATGCAGAACCTGCGGTGCGATGCAAAGTTTGCTCCTGTCGTTGCCATTCATTTGCTGGAAGTGGCCCTTATTCGTTGAACCAGACATGGACCAGCAAAGGATAATGACAAGCAGTAGTTACGAGAAGCCACGTGAACCCGTGCACAGGTGGAGTACGTGCGCGTGGCAGCTGGCCAGGCCAATGAGATGTTGAAACGTGCTGGGTGGTTAGGTGGTTTGAGATAGAGACCCGGATGCAGAAAAATCATCGCAATGGTTTCGGCACCGTGAGTCCTATAGTGCAAAATTAGACACATCCCGAAGCCAAACCCTTTTGTTTTTGAGCACCTCGAGCCGGAGCAGGGGATTTGCGGATTGATTTGCGGCATGCATTCAGCATGCCGACGGACTAGGCCACATGCTCAGATCATCAAACCACAAAGTCGCCGTGTCGAATGTACGGCATACCATACGTGAAAAGATCGTGCGCAGACGATCGCAGGTTTCATGGGCTACACCGGCAGCATGCAGCTGCCATCTGAGATGAATAATACAGCTACATGCAACCATGTGACACAAATTTGAGCTGTATGTTCATGTCGAGGTTGTCCTCGTCATCGCCGTGTGGCGGCATGATGTCATGCAACACATCGGGTTACGACACTTGTGGATGCTGTCTGTTTACAAAACTCTCCTCCGAGCACGCAGTTGGTCGTGAGGCAGTTCCCCGTAGTACAAGAAGCCCCATGTATGGCCACAAATGGCCACCAAGATCACGAGTTGGAATTGAAAGATGCAAGAGGTCTGGCAGCACGCCGTGCGACAGAATTCTATGGTGCTGCAGTGCAGCAGAGAATGTAAGACAGCAAAGGCTTTAGCTGGAGACGTCTGGCAGACAAGAGTCCCCCATTGACCTCGGATCGGATTTGACGGTGACGCAGCATGTTAGAGTCTCGCGTAGAAACACGGCTGGAACCGCAAGATGACGATTTTGGCACCATGAAGCCATGAAGCTTGTTTTCAATACAACAGATGGAATAAATCTAGCATCTTCGTGAAGGCACCTTCGACCCTCCATGGTTTGAGAAGTCCTAAATCCCAAATCCCCCCTCGACCAATCACCACTCTTCCGCAGGCGTTCGTCCGCGTCGTCAAGTCCGACGACCTTGTCGCCGCCCGCGCACTCGCTGGGCGGCTGGAGCTCTTCGGCTGTTGAGTTAGGGCAGGGTGTAGGGTTAGGAATGGCTTCTCATATGCAGACTTTTTACATGCATGTTTGAGTTTCGTGGCTCTGCTGTTCCGTCTTCTGTGTTCCGGCGTTCCATTCACTTCTGTTTCACACGTGAAAGGCTCTGCCGTGTCTTGCTGAAGGTAGTCAGTGGGAGCAGAATTGCAGTGATATACAACTGTTCACTGTTCACAGAGACACGACAAAATGCCAAGCCTGAGATTTTTTTGCAAAGCCACAGCCCTAAACCACTCTGCTGCAGTGGAGAAAGGGGGCTAGTGCACTTCAAAAAAAACCTTTCTGCTATGCGGGCTCGTCCTAGCGAAGAAAGGCACAGCGATGCGGCTGTTAGAAGCCTGGCCTCCGTGGCACTGCTCCACTTCGAGGACCCAGGGCTAGGCTTTGAGTCGGACTCAGCATTGAAGAGCCAGCCTGATTGCGCAAGTCCGGCGAAGGGCTCAGGCTCGCCCTCCCACCTCTCTTTTAGCAAGCAGGGTGAGGAAAGATGCCCAGCAAGAGAAGACCAGGAGACCGTGTGCAAGAAGGTTCTGCTCGCAACGCTGCATAGCGAGCGGGCGGACGCCCGCTGCACGGCGCTCAGCTCACTCTCCGCGATCGGCCAGGGCGCGGCTCGGCTGCGGGTCCGGTTCTTCTCCTTTGTTGCTACAACACTTATAACTTATAACCATTTGAGTATACTTGTCAGAAAACACGAGTAATGAAGATCTAACTGCAGTAAAGATAACACTATTAGTGCCACTATAACCATGCGCTCCGTTTCCTTACCATTTGTGCTTCGTCCTCTGTTCGAAGAGACTTGTGAGTATTGGCAACATGTTGACCATTTCATGACCATCCTGCCATCCGCAGCTGCTTTTGTTACATCAGAGGACATACGGAGAAATGATGAGCTGCTCCTTGCAAGAGTTTCATACCAGGAGCGGCACCGAATCAACATGAAGACTCCTGGTCCTAGTGCATTGACCTACCAAGTCAATCATGGTCCACTCTGAGTTTGACCCAGGGTCCTGCCTTTCCCCGCATGGCTTGCTACTGTCCGGCGGATGCAGCCGGGAGTTCAAAGGCAGAAGACCCTTCAGGCGAAGATGATGCAAAGCTGTTGCACGGCTCCACGTCCTACTTGAGTATGCTTCACGACGCTGGCAGGAACGAAGCTTATGCCGATGCACTCCGCGCGCTCTCCGCACCACCGCAGCTCGTGCTCGATTTAGGTGCCGGCACCGGGCTACTGGCCGGTTTGGCATGCCAGGCATCTCCTTCGACACGTGCAGTGGCTTGCGAGGTCTACGCAGCATGTGCGGATGTGGCCCGGCAAGTGCTTCAAGAGAATGGCCTGCAACAAAGAGTTCAGGTCGTGAACAAAGTCGCCAGCGACCTCGAAGTCGGCGTGGACCTTCCGCAGCGGGCGGACGTCTGCGTCTTTGAGCTTTTCGACTCCCAGCTTCTTGGGGAGAGCATCTTGCCGATTCTGCGCGATGCACAGGCGAGGCTGCTGCAGCCGAGTTGCACCTTTGTTCCGCGTGGAGTCACTGTGCGTGCAATGCTCGTAACATGTCCAGCCTTGGCTGCCTGCGACCTCCCGGAGCTACGTGGTGCCCCGTGGCCGCTGGCCCTGGGGCAGCTGGGTCTCAGTTTGACCAGGAACGACAGTGACCCAGGTGCAGTGATTCGAGGCCTCTCCGAGCCCTGGGATGCCTTCGCCATCGACTTTGGCAGCTTGCCCTCGAGCTGCCCACGATCCGCACCTTCCACGGTCCGCGCATCGCGACCGGGCGTGGCACATGCCGTTGCATGGTGGTGGGAGCTGGACATGGGAGGTGGCTACACGCACAGCAGCTGGACCGATGCCTGCAGCTCGGAGGAGCGTTTCTCGGCTCGTCACCACTGGCGTCCTTGTCTATCCTTCTTGGCCCCAACCACTTTGGCCTCAGGTGACGATGTAACGATTGTTGCTGTTCACGACGACGAGGGAGTCTGGTTTGCCTGGCACTCCCTGGATGACAGCGTTCCCTCGCGCTGGGTCCCGGGCATCACAGCTATCCCGCCGGAGCGGGAAAGGCTGCTGATCGCAGGCCAGGAATCGTACCGGCACTTCTTGAGCACTGCCTTGGCGCAGGCAGCTTCGAAGGGACCCGGTAAGGTCTTGTTCCTCCCTGCCGAGGACCACTGGTGCATGGGAGCTTTAGGCGATGCGATGACATCGGCTGGGGCGGCGGAGGTCTCCGTGCCGATTAGGTCAAAAGCTCTGGCAAAGCTACGGTCAAGAGGACAGTGGCCACATGGTCTTCAAGCGGTGGAGCCTGCAGAGGTGCAGGCCGAAGGCCTTGCAGTGCTGGAGCCCTTTGTTGCAGAGGCCCGCCCCTGGTGTATGGCAGTAGCTTTGCGACGACGTGGCTTACAGAACTGGGATGTGGTGCCGGCAGGCATCCACATTTTGGCGGTGCTGGTAGAGTGTGAAGGCGTCTGGATGGCGAGGCAGCCTCTCGGCAGCTTGTGTGGGCTCTCGATGAAGGCAGCAAACCCTTTCCTGGTGCCAGCACGGAACCGTCCGTTGGAGTGCAACCTCTGTGAGATGGCCTGGCGTCCGCTGAGTAGCCCGCGCCGTGTGCTTGAGCTGGACCTCTCATCGAACAGAGCCGATGCTTCAGCAGTCGAAGCGCTTGAGGTGGCCACGGCGGGCCGGTGCCACGGGATCGCGATCTGGGCCGAATTTGAGGTCGAGGCCGCTGTTCTGAGCACAGGCCCGAGCTCCTCACGCGCACCCACGGGTTGGAGTCAAGCATTGCACCTCTTCGAGGAACCTGTTGGCCTCATGGAGGGCATGATGCTGGAACTGCACCTCGCGGTGGATGGCGAAGAGGCCAGAATCCATGCTCGTCCTGTATCTCCTGAGAGTGCCAAGCGTCAGAGGTGTACATGAGGCGAACAAAACCGCGCGATTTCGAGCTGTAGGGTTTGTTTTGTGCCTTTTTGGCTTCATGGCTTTAGAATTTGCGGGCGCTTCCGTGATTGCACCGGCTTGGTTACGGTTGCGTGCTCCATGTTACAGCACGCACCGAAATCCCTCTCAGTGCTTTCAACATCCTTGCACTGCCCAACTCCAAACACCTCTGCGGGGTCTTTCCTTGCAAACCGATCCCTCCTTTACTGGTACTATTTGCGGGGTCTCCTTATTATAATTATAGTATAATATACCTCAACACCCTATTCTAATTACTAAGGCCCCTTTGCTAAACCCCTGCAGTAGCCCTTATAGTAACCCTTATAAACCCCTTTAAACGGATCCCTTTAAAGGAACCCTATTCTAATCATTAAAGCCCATCCAAGGACATGACCTGCATCAGGGCCGCCTGCCGAGCTCTTCAGGCTGGCTGGCTCCTTGCGAGACTTGGGGCTTAGTAGGGCAGATTTTGGTGGTTTAGGGTTTAGGGTTTGGGGAGGGATCTGAAGCTCCGTTCGTAGCAACACATGAAGTACCCATAGTTAGGAGACATGTACATCTATCTGCCAGGATGAGAATGCATCTGTTCGGGCACTGGCTATCCCCATGATCCGCACGCTGATCGCAGGCTGCCTGTGGGGGAAGGTGGTGCTTGTTTTGTTTTGATGCTCGATATCTCTAGCACTTCAACGTCCTCTGGCTGCGGCTTATCTTGCTTAACAGCGTTTCGTCCTGTGAGCATCAATGCCGACGAAAAGGCTGAACCCGAAACCCCAGACTCCCAGACCCCAACCCCGAAACCCTAAACCCGAAACCCTACACCCTAAGCCCTAAACAAACCCGCTTAGGTCAAGATCCCAAGTGCTGCGTGGCGGCGGCAAAGGTCGCCGCCCTGGCGATGGAACATTCGGAGACTGCGCCTGCAAAAGCTGCAGAGCCAAAGGGTTCATAGTATAGGGGGCCGAATAATCACCAACAGTATTTTCCCGAGGGTTCGTTATACTTATACTTTGGAGGATAATGTACCCAGATTTAATGATTGGGAAAGCCCCACGAAGGGTTGTTAGACTCGAGACAACGGCGACTGTACTAACCCTTCGGCTCGCGAAGTCCCATGTTGCCAAAATCCAAAAAACTGCCTCATGCGATCGAGCTGCGAATCAGAATCAGGGAATCTAACAGGGCACCCCACGAGTTGCGTACTAGAATGGACACAACTTGCTTGCCACGGCCCCGAAACCCGGACACCGATCGCAGACTCTTTCTTAACCGACCTACGAAGCCCTGCGATTCTTTCAACCCACACCCCCACTTCCTATAACTCATGCCCCCAAAACAGCTACCCAATCCCGGAATCCTACACCCTACCCAGAGGTTCCGGGCCAAAAGCAGCATCCCTGCTTTTTGGCGCCCAATCCCATAAGCCACTAGCCACACATCACATGTCTTGGAGTTGGGAGGGTATCTGAATACCTGTGATGCAAAGGCACTCTTGTTCCACCCCAAGTTGCCAGTACCCCCACGTCGAGTGAGACAAGAGCCATTAGCTTCAAATTTGACAGCTCGTGGCTGCGATCCGGAAGCCCTAAACCCGGTGTAACAAAACCCCGAAACTTCAAAACGTAAATTCCCTTTGCAGAGGATCCGGACGTGCAGCACGCGGGCTCGCTGGCCCTTGTAGGCAGGTGACGTTTCTTCATCAATGATTGATGCCAGAATGCTGGAGGGTTTGGGTCTTAGTGTTTGGGATTTTGGTTGTTGAAGATCATGTGTAATCAGGGGCAGCTTTGGTCGCAGCATCTTTTTATGTTGCAAGCACAGCCCTGGAGCATGGGAGGAGTTTGCAGCGCAGTCAGCCAACACCCATTTTTTCTTCCTCATTCTCAGACTCCTGACCTACATGCCAGTAGCACTCCTGCTGTTTTCGAAGACGGCGTTGATGCTTCTGCATCCTACTCTTGCTGATGATGCTGCAAGTACCCCTCGCACGGCAGCTGCTATCAACTGCTGCAGGTAATGCCTCTGCCGCTTCTGCAAGCGTTCCGAATGTTAAAACCCTAAACCCTAAACCCCTAAACCCTAAACCCCTGCCTTGAGCGAGTGTGTGAGTCGAAACCCCTAAACCCTAAACCCTAAAACTTGCAGGCATCTCGAAAGTGCAGAATGGACCGCCGGTTGAGAAAAAGAGAAAGATCAGTGCCAAGATGACTTTGCAGCAGCAGCTGCTGGGCTCAATACTTGCTAGGTGTTCTGCTTTCTTTAGGTTTGGAGCTTTGGGAGGATGCCCACCGAGGCCGTCGGTGCATTGCAGGAAGCCTGTTGTGGGGCTGTTGCTGTTTGTGCTTGCGCTTGTCTTCTTACAGTGTGCATGCTCAGGGATCCAGCTCCCAAAGTTCGGACCATTTCTGCATGCGTGCGATTTCCGTGCACTGTGAGGCCAAGCAACGAGGCCACAGTTCTGCAACCTTCACAGCTGTATCGAACAAGCATGATCATGCCTTCATAGATCCTAAACTCGACATCTGATACAACGTCTTTACGTATGCCTTGCGATTGCACGGCCGCCTCTTGCGGAAAAGCCACATCCCAACCAACAGTGATGCCTCGAATCTTCCTCCGTGCTGCGATGGCAAAATAAGCCCCGGTGTACAGACCCGCGAATCTAGAAGCCGTAGCTGGACAGGTGCACCGAATCCCAAATGCTCCTATATCCCCTAGGCGGGCACACCCCCCATACACGCCCCTATGCACTCCACACACTCCAGAATCCTAAACCTCTACTACAGCCTACACCCTCAAAAATCCACCATGTCGAAGCCGACCCAAAACCCTACACCAGAAACCCCAAACCCAAAACCCCATGAACCCTAAGCCCAGGATGGAGATGCTCCGAAGCTCGCAGCTGGCGACGCTGCAGCCGCGGAGGCTTGGGTCTCCGCTCTGGGGCTCCCTTTTCCAAGGGTTTCCAGGAGTTGCTGCTCTGTTGCTTAAGATTTCAGGGTAGATGACATACTCCTTTGCAATCTGCTGTGGGTTTCGATCCTTTAGGTCTTAAGCGTGTGAGTGTCGCAAAAAGCCGCCTTGGGCTAACGCTAAGATCTGCCGGCGTACTTCTTTCGGCAGCCTCGATTTAAACACACCATACTACACCCCTGACGAGGCAGTACAACGACGCGGGGGATGATGCCGACGAAGAGACGTTCCCAAAAGCTTCTGGTTTGAAAGCCATGGTTGTGAATGGGGCGTGGAGTTTGCACCTGGGTGGTTGGGGGTTAACTGCTTCCCGAGAGAAGGGCAGAGGCGCAGGAGCAACTCCTGAAACGGATGTTCGGATGCTGATAGCCATGAAGCGGCAGATTTGCGTCAACGTATTGCCAGGGCCTAGGTGTGAAGGACCCATAGGCAGCCTTGCCATAATCGACATTATGCGAGAATGAGCAATACATCCACTTTGGCTGTTTAGTTTTTGATTTGGAATCCTGGAAGCAGTGTTTGAGATTCAACAGCTGTCGCACAGCGCTGGAACTTGAGCCTCTTTGAGTTCCAGCAGGTAGTCTACGAGTGAAGGCCAGGAAGGACAGTTTTTTCGGGTTAGATGGTTTCGGGAGGTGAAGGGGACGGCAAATGGAAGGAAGCAAGGTAGCAACTACTCTGGGACAGGCGAGGCACGAGAGAATCAAGGGCATCGGTGCTGCTCATAGTGAGAAGAGAGAACTTCTCAGCCTTCAACCCGTGGCAATCACATCATGAAGTCCAGAACAAGCTGCAACTTACCGGGAGGTTAGCAGCGAGGAGCTCGATGTGGTGATTGCAATGCTGGATCGGGCGGAGCTTCGTGCGAACGGCCAGACGGAGCGGGGATGGGATGCCCATAAAGCCGCTATTCCCAGCGTGGTCGTGCATGTACAGGCTAAACTGCAGTGGGTATCGTTGACTGGCCCCATCTGCTGTGTTCACTGCCCCTGAAGGATGACGACTCAAAAGATCGGGTGGCTGCATCCATTGTTCTTGACACGCTCCTTCGCCATTGCGTGGTTCATTGGGCGTTCGGATTTGGGTTTAACTTTAGCGGTTTTCTGAATCTGTCGTTTTGGCCGGCGACGCGCTTAGCGACCGGCCGATGGAGGGCGTCAGTGAGGATTGGTCTTTGCGCACTCGGCTTGCAGCAGGTCCAGGTTAACCGGTGCTCTATCGGCTTCGTCACGCGTGACTCTCCTTGTGTATGGTCTGGGTTTGTCTCTGTACATACATATGGCATACGGACATACATGCATGCATACATACCTGCAAGACTGCCCCCCCTAGACAGGCAGACAGGCAGACAGGCAGACAGGCAGGCATACAGGCGGACAGGCGGACAGGCGGACAGGCGGACAGGCACGCACACATACATACATGATACGTTATACATTCATATGCATATTTACAAATACATACACAGAGAGACACCCGCGCGCACACACACCCACACAAACTTGTATGTGTGTACCGTGTACACATCCATCCATCCATCCATCCATCCATCCATCCATCTGCATATGCATATGCATATGCATATACACACATATACAGATGCATGTACATGTGAATATACATCTACATCTACATCTGCATATACGTACACGTTGGCATATACATAAATATAATATGTATATATATAGGTACAATTGTACATAATATGTATATGTATATGTATATGTATATGCATATGTATATGTATACAGAGAGAGAGAGAGAGAGCGAGAGAGAGAGAGAGAGCTAGAGAGAGAGAGCGAGAGCTTGAGCTAGAGCTAGAGCGAGATTGCATCCTATGCATCCTATGTCTTAAACTTACAGACTTAAAGCCCAGACTCTTTGAGGCTAAATGCCATGGCAGAGCGCAGTCGAGCCGCGAACGGGAATGCGCCGCCGACCGCTGAAGAGGATTTTCCGTTGCTGTGACGAACGACGACTACGACTGCTGCTGCTACCACCACCACCACCACCAGTACCACCAGTACCACCACCACCACCACCACCACCACCANTACCACCACCAGTACCACCACCAGTACCACCACCAGTACCACCACCAGTACCACCACCACCAGTACCACCACCACCAGTACCACCACCAGCAGTACCACCACCAGCAGTACCACCAGCAGCAGTACCACCAGCAGCAGTACCACCAGCAGCAGTACCAGCAGCAGCAGTACCAGCAGCAGTACCAGCAGCAGTACCACCACCAGCAGTACCACCACCAGCAGTACCACCACCAGCAGTACCACCAGCAGTACCAACACCAGCAGCACCACCACCAGCAGTACCACCACCAGCAGTACCACCACCCAGCAGTACCACCACCAGCAGTACCACCACCCAGCAGTACCAACACCAGCAGTACCAACACCAGCAGTAGCACCACCAGCAGTACCACCACCACCAGTAGCACCACCAGCAGTACCACCACCAGTACCACCACCACCAGTACCACCACCACCACCACCACCACCAGTAGCACCACCAGCAGTACCACCACCAGCAGTACCACCACCACCACTACCAGCACCACCAGCACCACCACCACCACCAGTACAACCACCAGTACCAGTACCATCACCACCACCAGTTTCACCACCACCAAAACCACCAGTACCACTAGCAGTACCATCACCACCACCAGTTTCACCACCAGTAGTACCACCACCAGCAGTACCACCACCACCAGTACCATCACCACCACCAGTTTCACCACCACCACCAGTACCACCACCAGTAGCACCACCAGTACCACCACCAGTACAAGTACCACCATCGCCACCGCTACCACCGCCNCACACCCACACCCACACCCACACCCACACCCACACCCACACCCACACCCACACCCACACCCACACCCACCAGCAGCTCCTGCTCCTGCTCCTGCTACTGCTACTACCTATGAGCCGGGCAGAATGTGTAAACAGCCACAACAAAGGGGCGAAAAACCACGGAGAGCCGAAAGGGAGGGCCGGGCAAAATGAAGTGCCAGAATCTGCCAACTTGTCGTAGTTTCACGATAGCATTGCTGTTATAGTCTTTCACCGGCCAGGGGAGTCTCGGGGAGGGCTTTTGTCGCAGATTGCAGCTGCAGGATCGAGCTTTCTCTGTCAAGACCCACTGTTCTGCCTGTTTGCATCTTTGCTTGCCAGAGATGCAGGAGGCATTCGAAGAGGTGGAGGAATGGGAGGACACCTCCGGCAGCGAGGGCACTGACGCCTCCTTCAGCACCTGGGACGGCAAGGCTCATAGTATAGTACAGTAGATGCAGAGTAGCGGAAGAGGATAGTATAGTATAGTATAGTATAGTGCAGTATAGTTTAGTTGAGAATAGTATCAGAGTCAGAAGCTTGGAGAGAAGGGCCTGTCAAAAGAAGACTTCGCTGAGGTGCGTGTAGATCATCGCAATCGCAATGTTTTTGTCGTTGGCGAGGCTGCCGCAACACACTGCATGTTTCTGCATGTACTTTCTAGTGGACCCCCACCCCTAGAAGCGCACAGCACGGAGCCTCAGTCCTCTGAAGCCAGGAGTTGCCCAGAACGCGAAACCTATAGCCAGTCGATAGCCAGTCGACGCGAACAAGGACCTGCAGCAAGATAAAGGACCGAAAGAAGATGTCTCTACATAGGAAAGTTCCATCAAGACAACACAGACACAAGCGAAGCAATCAAACGAAGTCAAAGTAACCAGATACACCAATGGCCGCCAAACACCGTGCGAAACCCTACACCATGTCAGCTCCCAGGGACCTAGGCCGTGAACTATCATAACAACCCGAAGCCTCCGATCCACTTGGGTGGTTGTCAAAATTAGGGTCCCTTTTTGGGTACACTAAATAATAGGTGCCATATAATATTAGGGACACCAAAAGGGACCATAGCTTTGACAACCGCCCGTTTAGAAACCCTGAGCCCCGAAACCCTGAACCCTAAACCCTACATGCACCAATAACCTTGCCTGGCTTGTCCGAGTGTGAGCGCCGAAACCCCGCCTTCATGCCCATACACACCGTAAACCCTGAACCCTTAATACTCCACCTTGCACCTTAGTGTGACCTGAAGTCAGTGTTCGATCTTTAACAGAATCGTGAAGATTCTTTTCGCACAGATCGCAGCATATGCCTACGGGCCATTCCTGGCCCTGTAACACCTTCATGGTCTTCAGTTTTACCTGATTCCCCCCGGTAATGCGATCTACAGTTGGTAGTGCCTTGTGTGCAGGTTGGGACCTTGGGCGGGAAGAGTCGATGTTTGATGTTAGTATAGGGGCCTTAATATTTACCAATACTTTTGGGGGTTGTGAAGCACCGTAGGTGCAAAGGGACATGTCATCGAGAGTGTGGACTCGGTATCGCAGCACAGGTGGTCCGAGTCGAGGGAAGAATTTCTGATTAGGTTCGTGCCAGCTCAATGTCGTCCGTTGGTTCGCTCGACATTGCTTCTGCTCAGGGCGCTCTTCGATCCTTAGGCTTCTTCTACAGCCTCGAGACGGAGCAGACGTACGACTATATGTTTGAGGAGTGCCGGCACACTTTGATGAACCTCGACTCTGCACTTTGCGACGAGGGGCGCTTGCATCTTAGACCCCTGATTGACGGGCTGACGGCCCTTCATGTCGGCTGTTCCGAGCCTGTCGGCACGGGCGTGCTTTGGGCAGGGGCGCGGGGTGTACACAGCTACCAGGATTGGCTGCACCACTTTAGTGAGGAGCACGTTTCCCTCATGAGAGCCCTTCCTAATCTGCTGCTCTTGTGTCGTCCTGCCGGAGCGATGGAGAAGGCTGCGCATTTCTTGCGGGATCTTTTGCAGCGCGGCTTCGAGGACCCCGTGCTTTGTCACTTAGTGCTTGCTGTAGTGTTGGCTCCTCAGCGGGCACCCGCAGCTGCAGCATGGCTCTAGACTTGTGCGAGCGACTCCAGGCCACTGGCCTACAGCCCATAGCGCCTGTCTTGATTGAAAATGGAGTCCGCAGCGTCACGGACATCTTGCCCAACACGGCGCCCCTGTTGGAAGCAGGCCTGCAGGCGTGGCAGCTCGAGGCCGTGATCCTCGGGTGCATCGAGGTGTTGCCTTCGTTGCCCAAGGAGCGGGCTGACCATCCCAAGGTGCGCCCGAGGAAGCGGGCGTCCTGGGCCGCAGCTCTCGAGGCCGCTCAGCCCGGCAAGCGACAAGCCGCTTTGGATGCTTTGCAGGCCGCCGTGCTGGCCTTCACCACCAAAGCCTCCACAGACAGCCGTGTACAGAGTGAGGACGTGCGTTGGAGCATCCGGGACACAGTCAGAGCCATCAAGCGGGGTTTGGGGCCCGCCCAGCTGAAGGACAGTTTTGACCTCGAGCTCCTTCAGCCCATCGTGCCCTACACTCGTCAGTGCACGGAGTTTCATGTGGGGCAGCTCGACGCCGAGATCGACATGGCACTCATCGCAGCATGGTGGATGCTACGTGAAATCGAGGTCTCCAATGCCAGAGCTCACCATCTTTACTTGAGCACGGAGTCCTCCTTTCAGGTCAACTTCCTGGTCCCCATCCCAAGGCCGACACCCAGGGGGTCATACGTCTGCATTTGCCGGGCGCGCTCGGAGCGGCTGTGCCCCTTGCATGCGGCGGATCGTCATCTTCATCGGCTTTATACTTGCTGCGCGAGTCAGGAAAGCAGGTCACCTACTTGTTCCCGGCGGCTGACGGTGGCCCTTTGCCCAAGCTGGAGGTCGTTCGCATCTTCGAGCGGGTGTTGCGTGCCGCGGGCATTCCTTTGACTCGTCCCGACGAGTGTGGCAGAGAGGTCTCCAGGTTCCAGGGGCACGTCATGAGGGTGAGCGGCGCCCAGTTCCTGGCTTCGATGGGGCTCAGCATGCTGGAGTAGCCGGGCCATCGACCGCTATGTGCAGCTGGCTCCTTTGTTACGTATGCCACAGGCCGTCAGAGAGACTAGGCTGCGCTGCGGCACAGCCAGCTTCGTTGGTGGTGACGCGCAGGTGGCGATATCGCCCCCGGCCACGTCGACTTCGGCTCCTCCAACTGCTCCGGCCACTGCCTCTTCTGATTCTTCTGCTCCGGCTGGCTGCCAGACCAGCCTTGACGGCGTCACGGACGAGGACGCCCCAGACAGTGGGAAGGTCACGGCAGCTCAGGTTCAGGATGAGCTGCACCGCTTCATGAAGGCCGTTCTTTCGCCCAAGAAGATGCTTGTGGTTCAGCCGCGCCGCAAGATGGCCCATGAGATTGGAGTGCCGGAGGACACCACAACGACATCGCGGTGTGGCGCACCACTTGTGGCTATACGGCTGGTCGCAGTTTTATCGTGTGGAGAAGGGTTCCCTTGGACCCGAGATCCGCCAGTGCAAGCGTTGCTTCCCGGAACTGACGGCTGACTCCAGCGACTCGTCATCCTCATCATCGTCATCCTCGGCATCTGATTCTGGCTAGGTTTTGTGCTTTGTGGCACCTCGCCGTTGGGGTTTTGTTGTGAGCTGCGGGGGCCGGTTAGAAAGCTGAGGGGCCGTGGCTTGCGTGTTGCAACAGCGTAGAGCATTAAGGCAGCATGCACGTGTGCGGTTGCGCACGTTGCTTTCCGCTGTCAGGATCTAACGGCGCCCTTCTTCGAGGCCCCGTCTTCTGCATCTTCGAGCTCCAGGGGCCGGCTGATGCAACTAGACTATAGGCTCACCACTTGGAATTTCCAGTGTCGCGTGAGACACTTTAGCTTAGCCGTGTCGTGCGGGCGCGGCGCTAGGCATTCCGCCTGTGTCCTTGGCTCGGCGCTGCAGGCCGCCCAGTCCGCCCAGTCAGGCACAGGACGGATCAAGTGCCGATTTTCCTGTTGGGACCCCCTTTGTTAGAGAAATATATTGTGGCCCCAATTAAGGAGGGCAAAACAGCCATTCGGGCCCGCAGCCGCCTCTGAGAGCCCGGAAGGAAGGTTGCCAGGATCAAGGATATCAGATCGTGACTCCCGAGGCCCGGAGTCAAAAGGGGGACGGCGCTCTGGTGGCGGGCGCATTGGACATGTGCCGAAAGAGCCTGCCGCACTGAGCTTCGTTGCCATGTCCGGCTTGCGTTGTGACTGCACCTCTCGGCTTTGCGTCGCAGCCTTCCGGTCCCACTTGTCAGGTGTGGCTTAGGTTCCCGGCCGCATTTCCATGGCTGCCGGCGGCGCTGCTGACACCCTCGAGGGCTTGGGCAACTCGGCTGGGGTATCCGGTACCTCACAGCGCGGGGCTTGGTGAGCATCGGGGCCATCGCCCATCGGGGCCATCGCCCTCCTATCCCGGACGCCGAGAGATTTTCCAGGACCATCAGAGACGCGGCGGGATGGCTGGGGCGTTCCCGACGAGTTCAAGATCGAGGGCGATGAGATGCCCATTGCCAGGGCCACCCTTCTTTACCTCCGCGAGTTGTGCTTGGAGTCCCGGCTCCGACTCCCTCGCCTTCGGTGGCTTCCGCCGCGGCATCGGCAATGAAGGCGCCGACAGAGCTGGCCGTGGGAGAGTGGCATAAGCTGGTGCTGCGTTACAACAAGCAGCAGATCGGAGGCAGGGACAGGATCTTCCCGGAGTCCGAATTGGTGGGGGCCGACAGCACCAGCGCCAAGGCCCTCCACGAGCACGAGGTCAGCAAGCAGTACTCGGCCATACCTCTCGGGGCCATCTTGAAGAGCTAGCGGCGAGCTCAACCCATTGGCGCGCAGGCGCACAGCGACCAGGGTCAGGGGTCTGCGACTTAGGTGGGTTCAGCACTTCAGGACCACCGCGAGGCAGTGCTGGCAGGAATTCGCGACCTTGTGGCCAGCATTGAAGCAGAGACTGACGAATTGGTTTGCGAATGCTCCGGAACATGTCAGGGCAGCCTAGCTTGCATCCCTTGGGCCACCCGAGATTCCAGGTCCTCGCATTTGTTCATCTTCTGGAGCAGTGCGGTTACGAGCTTTTGGCATGCCTCTGTTAGGGCGGATGCCGCATACTCCAGGCTGGCGGCCCAGAACAGATGATACTTACAGGTTTCCAGTCAGTGTCCAAGCCTTTGCAAAAGTCAACCGAGAACATATTTCACATTGCTTGAAGCGCCCGCGGGTAGACCCCGAATGGAAGGCACTGCTGTCTGAAGTTTATCAGGAGGTTTTTTCAGGACGAATGGAGGGCCCTTTCGAGAGCCCTCCCGAGTGGCCCAAGCAGGCCGTGGATGCGGCCTCGGCGGGGCTGAAGCGCAAACGCTTGCCGCCAGGTCCAGTGTACGCTGCGAGAGCATTCAGTGTTTGTCAGACTGGAGCCGACGGCTCGCGCAAGGTCCGGAGGTGCGAAGGTCGCACCACAACAACAGCACCATCGAGGTGCATGACAGGCCAGAGCATGACGACATTGAAGTGTACATTCAGGTGTTGAGGCTGGCGAAGCTGCTTGGAATGGAGCCTGAGATTTGGTGTCATGACCTGGCGGATGCTTGCAGGGCTTACCCCGTTAGGGATCCAGCCGAAGCTTACATACTGTTGAACACGTTGACGGGACCAACCTTATGGAAGCATCGAGTTCTCCCCTTCGGCAGTCCCGCTTCAGTATGGCATTTTGGGAGATTGACTGACGCCATGTGTTGGCTAGTTAGGACGCTGCTCATCGTCTGCATTTTGCATTACGTCGACGACCTAGGAAGCATCCAGGATTCCAGTGACTCGGCCTCAGCCTTCCACTCCTTTTCTGAATTCTGTGATATTCTAGGTTGCCGCCTGAAGACGTCAAAGGCACAGGCACCGGGGGCTGCGCAGAAGTTGTTGGGGGTGATCCTAGAAGTCACTTCCAGCGCGGTCCGGGTGCGCGCGGACCCTCGGCGGGTTCAGAAGCTTACACTGCAGATAGAGCAGATACTTCACGAGGGGAAGTTGGAACCTGAAGCGGCAGCGAAGCTTGCTGGGAAGCTGGGCTTCGTTCAGAGCACGGCTTTTGGCCGCACAGGCAGCGCAGCTCTGAGGCCGATCCACGCGCGAGCCAACACACCTGCTCTGGTGGCTACGAAACAGATCCTGGCATCGTTGACTCCCAGGTTCGTCCCCTTCGTCCAGCCGACGCTGAACGCTGTCATTTACACAGATGCTTTCTTCGAGATGGGAGAGCGCATTTGGAAACTGAGTGATCCCGACATTGGGTGCTTGTAGAGGAAGTTCTTCACAACGTCATCGGCGTTCGGTTGGGGATTCGTCGTCAGGATTGGAACTCATGTCACCTATGGGCACGGCTCAGTCTCCAGTGGGCTAGAAGTTTTGCAGCCGGCGAGCATTCATATATTTTCTTGAAATATACGCTCAATTGGTGGCTTTCTGTGTGCACGTGAACGCGCTGCCTTCTTTCTGGATAGCTTACGTCGATAACCAGCCGGGACTACCTGCTCTTCAGAAGGGTTTTGGTCGTGACGAGGACATCAACTCGGTCCTCACAGCTTTCTGGGCCTTGGCCACCCAATCCCGGTGGGTTCCAGAGTTCAGATGGGTCCGTCCGCATTGAACATCGTGGACCCCATCTCCAGAGCTGGCTTCAGTGTGGTGCAGCCGTCTTGGCGTAAGCTGATTAGCGACTGCCGGGAGCTTGAGAGCGTTCTTCTGAGCCTCACCTCTTCTTCCGCATCCGAGTTTCCGGCCCACGTGAGGGCTCTTAGATGGCTTTGGGATCCTCCGTTCGGTGAGGTGGAGGCGCCGTCGGATGGGGTCGGGCAGACGCCTTCCACCTTTTCCACCAGTGGCATCACTACGGATCCGAGACGCGAAGCATGCCATCCACACGGAGGAAAGAATGCGTGAGCGCAGGCTTTCGTCAAACCGTAGTGCACTCGAGATAGATGCAAAGGGACATGTCATCGAGAGTGTCGACTCGGTACCGCAGCACAGGTGGTCCGAGTCGAGGGAAGAATTTCTGATTCCCACCCACGCCTCCCTAGTTAATGTACGTTTCCTCCTTTCGAATACGGGTCTTTTCCGCTGTGATTGCCTTGGTGGGGGTCGGGCAGACGCCTTCCACCTTTTCCACCAGTGGCATCACTACGGATCCGAGACACGAAGCATGCGATCCACACGGAGGAAAGAATGCGTGAGCGCAGGCTTTCGTCAAACCGTATAGTGCACTCGAGTTAAGCATGTCCCTTACTATAATTATAGTATAATCGGCCCCAAAACCCTATTCTAATTATTAAGGCCCCAACATTACGGCTTTCTTCGCGCTACTGTACTCATTGGTGTGACTCATTCCCGTATAGTTTGCAGTCTCACTCAGCAGACCTCGAACCATATATGCCTCGCCTGGATTGTCCGAGTGTGAGTGCCGAAACTCCTAAACCCCACCTTCATGTCCAAGCCCTAAACTTTAAACCCTAAACCCTCAAACCCCTAAACCCCTAACCCCTAAACCCTAAACCATCAACCCTAAACCCCCAACCCCAAAACCCTAAACCCCTGAACCCTAAACTGTCAAAAGCCAAGGCTCAGGCTCAGGCGACGAGGACGGCGCGAGAGCAGCGCCGAAGAAGCGGCTTCAGGAAGCCGTGAAGAGACCCGGCCGCATCTGCGAGTGTCTTTCGGGATGGCTTCTGGGGATTCCTAACGGGAGGGTATTTTTTGTGGGAGTTTTTTTTTACGTCTGTGTTTTTTTTTCCGGGGGGCCGTGTCCGCTTTTTGCTTTTGCTTTTCCGCTTGTCTGCCTCTCTGCTTTTTGCTTCCTCCGCTTTTTGCTTTTGCTTTTCCGCTTGTCTGCTTCTCTGCTTTTTGCTTCCTCCTTGTTTGCTTCCCGTTGTCTGCTTGTTTTTGCTTGTGCTTTTGCCNGCTTTTGCTTTTCCGCTTGTCTGCTTCTCTGCTTTTTGCTTCCTCCTTGTTTGCTTCCCGTTGTCTGCTTGTTTTTGCTTGTGCTTTTGCCTTTCTGCTTTTCCGCATCTCTGTCCTGAACCCTTTTTTTCGAGCCCTGTTTTTGTTTTTGTTTCGGCGAGCACTCCTGCGCAGGGACGCGTCCGGCCAGGCTTTTGGAACGGCGGTATTCAGGGGACAGCATTTTGCCGTGATTTTGCAACCGTTTGTGCACTCCGGGGTCCGTTTTTGGTCGTGCTTCGGGATCCGTTAGTACGTGTGGAAACAACGTTGGCTCATCAGCACTAGTGGGTTGAGTGCCGAGACTGTAGTANCTCCGGGGTCCGTTTTTGGTCGTGCTTCGGGATCCGTTAGTACGTGTGGAAACAACGTTGGCTCATCAGCACTAGTGGGTTGAGTGCCGAGACTGTAGTAGTTGCTGCAGGCACGGTCATGGCACTGGTACAGGACACAGCGGACAATCGCTTTCTCGCACAGAATACTCACCCCCCGAAGTGCTGGCGGCTGCTGCTGGATCCCGGACCATGCTAACATGCTGGCCCCAAATAGTGGTAGCTTTACTGGCCCTGAACAAACCAAGGACGGGTGGCATTTAGANTAACATGCTGGCCCCAAATAGTGGTAGCTTTACTGGCCCTGAACAAACCAAGGACGGGTGGCATTTAGAAGCACACCCAAAATCTATTGCATTTCCTCAAGTACTTCCGAAACAGTGCGTACAACGCATGGATCGCACTGTTTCGGAAGTACTTGAGGAAATGCAATAGATTTTGGGTGTGCTTCTAAATGCCACCCGTCCTTGGTTTGTTCAGGGCCAGTAAAGCTACCACTATTTGGGGCCAGCATGTTANTCTAAATGCCACCCGTCCTTGGTTTGTTCAGGGCCAGTAAAGCTACCACTATTTGGGGCCAGCATGTTAGCATGGTCCGGGATCCAGCAGCAGCCGCCAGCACTTCGGGGGGTGAGTATGCTGTCCGCTTGAGCCGTGCGTGCGAGAAAGCGCTTGGAAAGCATGTGTCCGCTGTGTCCTGTACTAGTGCCAAGCCTTGCCAAAAGCCGCGGATCCCTGACCGTGCCTGCAGCAACTACTACAGTCTCGGCACTCAACCCACTAGTGCTGATGAGCCAACGTTGTTTCCACACGTACTAACGGATCCCGAAGCACGACCAAAAACGGACCCCGGAGNTACTACAGTCTCGGCACTCAACCCACTAGTGCTGATGAGCCAACGTTGTTTCCACACGTACTAACGGATCCCGAAGCACGACCAAAAACGGACCCCGGAGTGCACAAACGGTTGCAAAAGCACGCCAAAATGCTGTCCCCTGAGTACCGCCGTTCCAAAAGCCTGGCCGGGCGCGTCCCTGCGCAGGCACAACCCACCCGAAAAAAAAAATCCCACAGAAGCAAAAAAAATTCCAAAGAAATTCTGCACCCATTCCTAACTGCTATTTTCATTTTTGGTATCATGATTATTAGTTTTCGTTGTCCAGGAGGGCCCGACAAGGATTTTTGATTTTAATGGTTCTGGGAGGCTTCCACGGAAGGGTTCCTTCAGGTACAGACCAGAAGGTCATCGTTGACGGATGTCGGGGCACGGATGTTTGGAGTTCAGGGAGGTTGCTAACTTCTGTGGGTGGATCAAGGTGAGAATAGGTCCCTAAGCCAAGCCCTGTTCCTCAACCCTCATATAAACCCTAAACCGCATTGCATGTCTGAGTGTGAGCGCCGCAACCCTAAACATCTCTGATAGTTTCCCTGCCTAGCGACTCGATCAGCAACGGGGTTGCAGGTAGTCAGGGTTCACGAATTGCTTGTTGGGGTGAGGGGCTGCCCCTATATTACACGTATATCACAGGGGGGTGGGAGGTTTTCATGCTGGGGCGGCGCAAATGGGAGCGCCTGATCGAAGAACACAGGGTTCTTAGAAGGCTACTGAACGTTTGTCCAATGATTTCCGAAAATGTTCAGCCGGGTGTTCTGAATCTGTAACATTGCATGGGATGTGGGCCTCGCTAGCTGTGATCTGGATGAGGCTCTCGTTTCAATTTGTAGGGTTGTGCTGCTTTCCCGTGTGTACAGCAGCAGACCTAGACATATGTCTCTGCTCTTGGCAGGAAAGCATTCATTGGCAAACTGGCGGCCAAAAACACAAAGACACTGAAAGCCATGGGCGGTGAAGGAGGCGCCACATGGGGGCTATTTCACAACAGGTTGCTTCTCGTGTCCTTTTGGAAGTAGCTATGCACGGTGAGCAGCTTTTCGAAGGCAATCAGGATACTAATGCTGCTGTGTCTGGATCTTATATGACGTCCCTGGCTTCGATTCCTCGCTGCTGTGCAGTGGCATATTTGTGGAAGCAATTTCAGTGCCGTGAAGACGGTGATGTTGTGAGTTCCAGAGGAACAGTTTCAACCGACTTGGATTCTGGGCTTCATTTGTTTTAAAGTGTTTGGGCGGATTCTTGTCGCGCTTTGCTTTCATTGACGAGCCCTTGCCTGGCCTGCACACGAACTTAATCACTTCTACTCCTTGCCTCGCTGAAGGTGGGCCTTCAATCGCGGAGAAGATGCGCAAGGTATCTCACGCGCAGATGTGGATAGTTTTATGACGGTGTGAAGCTTTACCCAGTGGCGCGGATCAAGATTTCCGCCGCTGTTCGCAAGGTCCACCAGAAGGAGGGACAAATGCAATCCTGGAGGCTGGTGCAGTGAATTATAGTCTATTGCGGCATATCAACGTATTATAGTACGTTATCGTATATCCGTGTATTGTGGGGTCTTCGTTTTGCGACTTACAAATTGCCTCTTGTCCAACGCACACCCGCCCATCCCTGAACTTATTTCGGACGAGCAGGCTGCAGGCGTTAAGTAGGCGCGTTAGACTTCCAACAGAAACAGGGTTGCCATGGGGCCTTCGTTTGTGAACGTGCAGGTTTCATATGTCCCAATTAGCAGAAGACTGGCTTTACTTGTTTGATCTTCTTTGAGGTTTTATAGTCTGTTCAAGAAGTTTGTTGTTTATGGGTGGGATCGTTACTTAAAAGCGGGGTCGTTGCTCATAGTCATAAGCTGGGATGCATGTCCTTCTGTGGAAACCCTGAAGTTCGCAAGCCACGAACTCCTCAAGTCCGAGGCCGGATGCTGTAGAGCTAGTCTTTCTGAGCCATCGGTGTGCGAGCAAAGCCTGTCGAAGCCAACAACCAACCCAAACATAACACCCTATGCCCTCGACATTCCTGAACCCTGCACCCTGAACCCTAACCGTAAACCCAAAAAAAAGCCCTGAGCTAGTGGGGGAACTTGTCGCAGAACCCGTGTCCAAGCCCTAAACCGAAACCTCTTCGAGCCCATGTGCCTGTTTGCTTCCTTCGTGCCATAAAATTCGACTGACTTCGTTCGAGTGCGAGTGCCAAAACCCTAAACTCCTACACCCTCAAACCCTAAACCCTCAGCCCCTAAACCCTAACCCTCAAACCCCTAAACCCTCAAAACCTAAACCCCTACTTCTTTCTCCCAAACTTCTTGAAAGGAAGGTGGAGGCCCTCCTGAGCTCGGGAGACCTCCAGAAACGCCAGGCCGGCCTCAAGGAGGCCGCCGCCCTGCCTTTCAAGGGTTGAGGGGTTGAGGGGTGTAAGTTTGGTTTGAGGGTTTAGGGGTTTAGGGGCTTAGGTTAGGTTTAGGGTTTGAGGATTTAGGGGTTTAGGGTTTAGGGGTTTTTGGGGGTTGATAGGGTTTAGGGTGTAGGGTTCTTTCCGTGTTCGACTTTGCAGCAGCATTCAACGTGCTACTTCGGCCTTCCGACTGCAGAGGCTGGCTTTGTGTAGTGTAGGGGCCGAAAAAAATTAGAATAGGGTTTTGGGGGTATACTCTACTATAGCTATAGCAAGGAGCCCCCAAACCCCCATTCAAAATTATGAATGCCCTTTTTTTTCCTTGTGCTTTGTGTACTCTGTGTTGCTAATGTACTTTGTTTCACTAGTCCCTAAACCCTAAACCCTAAACTCATTCTCTGCGTTGCCATCCTTGAAAGCCAATTCGCTCGCAACACCTACGTGAAGGCCTTGGGCCGGTGAGACCGGGAGTCCTAAAGCCTCATAAAGCCTCCGGTTTAGGGTTTAGGGTTTAGGGTTCCGAAGCATCAGGCTTCGGTGGCGCAGGGGGGTCGAAAGCATGTCAGTGCGGATTCAAAAAAAGGCTTAAGCTTGAGAGCTCCTGCAGGTGGAGGGGGTGTAGGCTTTAGGGGTTTAGGCTTTCCAGAACCCCAGAATCCAAGACAACAGATCCTTGAATCCCGAAGCCAAGTTGCAAAAGGTCTCCGCAGCTGCAGGCATCTCCGCGAGTGCCTGGCCGCTGTTTCGGGATCTTCTTGAGATTTTAGGGATTAGGAATTTGGGCTATTGTTTTTTCTTTGATTTGGGTTTAGGGCTGGAGATTCCACAGCTTTCAGGGCTATTTAGGATTTATGGTGTTGGAGTTTAGGGTTGCAGTTTCGGGATCTTGCTTATTTTTTCTCACGCCGCAGTTATCAAAAGGGTGTTTTCTGGCTCTTGCAGCCCCGAACAAATAGCCACGAAACCCGGAAATCCGTACGCAATCCAACTCTGACCTTCAGACCCCAGACACCCCAAATCCCACATCCCGAGAAGGATCCCGGTTTGTTTTATCAGGTGCGTCTGCCAAGGAGGGAGTGGCGTCTGTCACGCAGCGGAAGGTGGGGCTGCTAGACTTGGGTCTTTGGCTTCGGCTTTGGGTTTGAAATTTTGGGTGTTTCGGGGTGAGGTGTTGTGGATTTTGGGGGACTTAGGATCCGGAAGTTTGAGCCCTAAACCCTGCCAGCTTGAGGGCTGCTTCTGTCAGTTTTGTGGGGCGACAGGAACCAGGGAGCTGTTACTTGTAGGACATCTCTGCAGCGCCGCCTTTACACCCTGCGGAGTCACTTATGAAACCATACAGAACACTTATAATGACATAATGGCAATGGGCGTAAGTGTTTTGTTAAAAGCAACATATGGTGGCAGCAGCAATAGTTGTAGTCATAGTGATAATGTAAACTTCTGTTGCACTGTGCAACCTAAAAACTAAGCCCTAAATCCTAAAACCAAATTGCTACGTCGAGGGAGAGAGCGGGCGAAGACTGTGAAACCCAGCTCTTTCCAAAGACACGACGTGTGGGCTGCTGTCTTTCGGGCTATCCTTATGGATTGTTACTTGGCGTTGGCTTGCGATGAAGCCCAGCTTGACAGCAACACAGATAGGTACACGCCCTGTCTGTTGAAGCACGTAGTCGTCTGCAGACCTCGCCTAGTATCGCCGAGGGTGAGTGTCAAAAAGAACCTAAACCCTAAACCCTAAACCCAGGCCCTAACACCTAGCTAAATAGGAGCCTAAAACCTAAGCCCTAAACCCTGGTGCGACATTGTTCAGCTGGGCGGGTGGCAAAAAATCCCTAAACTCTAAACCCTAAACCCTTAACCCTAAACCCTAAACCCTAAAAAAAAACCTACTTGTCCTTTCAGAAAGGGAAATGGTCCTTTCTGCGAGGCCCAGGCGAAGCGACTCCTTCGGACGATGGCGACCTCGGATCCTTGTTGGCAGGCCGTGGGCTTGGGGTCTAAGGTTTGAGTTTAGGGTTTAGGGGTGTAGGGTTTAGGGTTTAGGGCTCAGGGTCCAGGGGTGTAGGGTTTAGGGTTTGGGCTTTGAAGAGTTTCGGGCTTCAGGGGTTGCGATTTACGGTTTGGAAATGAGTGTTTATGGGGTGCGGTTTTGGGTGTGCAGTCCGGCATCACGGGCTCATGGTAGTGATGCGATCTTGGCTGTGGCCCGTGGCAGCATGTCGTCTTGCGAGTTGTGCCAGCAAGAGCGTGTGGCTGCAAAGCGATGCCAGCTGTTTCTGTTCAATGCCCAAGAAATATGAGCTATAGTCATGAGAATGGTAACCGGAACGTTTCATGTCCAAGCAGTTGGTATCGCAAATAGGATTGGCAATGAAGCGGAGCAGGTGCGCGAGGCAACCCTGGACCTCTTCGCGGAGGTCGCCTCGGAGGTGGAGTGCTTGAGTTGATGACACGAGAGCTTTGGTGGTTTAGGACCGACCCCAGATGTTCAAGTCAAAGGCACTGAATCTCTGCCATCCCTCGCGCTCTTGCACTCGGATAACATCGACCCTAACCCCTCGCGCGCTTCCGCAAGGTCAACGTCGACTTCATTCCGGCGGCGCTGGAAGCCATGGGCGATGCGATGTGGCAGGCCGGGGACGCGCCGTTCACCATGGCATTTCTCAATTCCTTTCTCTGCAGTGGGGGCGCCATGCCAGAAACTGAAGCCTGGGAATAATGTCCGAACCGTCATCATGAGATCAAGGCATGGCCAGGCAAGACACCAAGCATCACTGAAACCTACGCGGTCGACCCAAGCCCAAACACTTACAGCTCAAAGCACTTAAGCCACCCTGAGGCCGTAGCTGTTGAAGCGGGAAGTTTCATAGCCCCTTGAGAGCCCGAACACTTGCATGTCCCACCGCCTTCCCCCAAGAAGTCCCAACATACATACTGAGCCATCCACTGGGCTTGAAATGCCAAACTTGTTTCACCACCCGACAAGGTGGACCCTGAGCCCCACCCGTCAGACCGGGTTGCTAAGGTACGGCGCGCGGCGCTGCGCGCATGCTCGGCCCTTTGCGCAGCTTGGATGTGCTTCGATCGGGTCGCTCAGTAGTAGCATTGACCTAAAGTTTGCGGAGGTTGGACTTTGTGCTGATGCTTTGATGGGTAGGTATCCTTGATTTACAGATAGTAGTGCGAGTAGTCCTGTTTAGATTAAGCTTCTGGCAAGGATTCACCACGATAAGTCGTTGGGCAGCCCTGAATACAGCACTTCTGTTTGTTTTTGGGGAGCATTTCTTGAAACAGTCAGAAGATATCGCCTCGATCCCCAGCAGGCCAGTGGTGAGGCAGTCCTAAATCCGGAGGACATTGCCGAAGCGGTGCAGGCCTCTCTTCTCTTTGGAGTGCTGATTTCTTATTCACTCTGAAGCTGAAAGGGCTAGACTTTGTGGTTCTGCTTAGGGCCTAAAGGGTCTTGTTNGGAGGACATTGCCGAAGCGGTGCAGGCCTCTCTTCTCTTTGGAGTGCTGATTTCTTATTCACTCTGAAGCTGAAAGGGCTAGACTTTGTGGTTCTGCTTAGGGCCTAAAGGGTCTTGTTTTGGGCTTGCTTTTCCTATCAGGGTTTGGAGTTGTGGGGTATTTAGTAGGGTTTGAGGTTTTGGGTGGAGGGAGTAGTACTTTGAGGCTTCAGGCTTCAGATTTTTTGTTCTCCAAATGCTTCCGCTGTCCCGGAGGAAAGGCGGTCACGTCGCACATGCCGTCGGTTCCAGGATGCTGGCTTCCAGAATCGGGGCCATCAGCACTTTGGGACAAAGCGCTTTCTGAATTGTGATACGAAATCCTAAACCTCCGAAGCTCTCTTTTCCTCTTAATCGGCAACCCTTCGGCAGACTTCCCTGCTTCCAGGCAGGAAGCTGATGGAAAGCACCGCTACGCCGCGTCACGCCATGGGGGCCCGAACTGCTCTACACTTGAAGGGACCTGAACTGTAAAGCCGAAATCTCAAACCCTCTGTGGCAGAGGATGTTGCGGACGGAAAAAGGAGCCCAAAAAAAACCTTGAAGCGATCTGAGGCCCAAGGCCTAAACCTTAAGGCTGCTTTGGAGCGGCTCAAAGTGACATCAAGCTCCGACCAGGCTGCTGAGGGCCTCGTGCCGGATTGGAACAGCTGCTTGGCCGCGTTGGATAGTGGAAGAAGTAAAACCCTATATCCTATGAGGAGCCCTCTTCACATCTCAAGCTACATAGTGCTGATATTGTTATTCTGATTTTTGATGATAGCTATGATGATGATGATGATGGCGCTGGCGACGACGCTGCGTAAGACGAGGCTGATCGTGGCAAAACTGTTTTGTTTCGCTACATCATGTAGCATTACCTTTGATATCCATTGACAGCTTTGCGGTTTACGGTGTTGCTAGTATGGCTCGGAGAATAGCATTCCAGCCAGGCTTCGTGTCTCTCGAAGCTCTGGGGACGCTGGAGCGCTTCTCAGATTTGGGCTACCGGCCAACGTCTGGCTTTGAACAGGCCTTTGCTCGCGCTCTGCACCACCGGGACAAGGCTGGGCGTGTTATTGCTTCTGCAAAGTAGACTGATAGAAACAAGAACGTTAGACGCTTCGAGAACAGTCAGCAAGGAAGTGCGCGAGAAAGCTGGGGCCACCCTCTACCGCAGTGCGAACACCGCCGGGCACGAGGAGGCAGCTGCCCAGGCGATTGCCGAACTCTTGGCCTATGTCGACCTGGATGTGAAGCTTGGGTTTGCATAAACATAAACTAAGATCGGTCGTTGTTGATGAGCTGCACAGAAAGGCCGAGCTTGTCACAGCATCCTGAAGAAGCCGAGGAAGGACGAGGCATGCCTACTGCTCAAGCGGCTGGGGCCCACGAGCATCTCTGTTGGCGCGGTGAGCAGCCGGATCTCGCAAGGCTACGATGAGCCCACACGCTGCGCGGCCCTGACCGCTTTGGCCGAGTTTGCAAAAGCAGGGGAGGAGCACCCACCTGGAACGGCCGTGGAGGGTGACGAGCGCGAGAAGGAGAAGGAGAGCACCAATGAGATCCGAAAGGTGCAAGAACGGAGCCAGTGGGCTATGAAAGCCGCCCAGGCTACGGCCCGGCTTGGGCTCCAGGACCCAGCGGCTGTCGTGAGACAGGAAGCCATCGGAGTCATGGGAGCTTTCGGACCAGAAGCCTGGCACGAAGCGCTTCAGACCGTGCAGGGCATGTTGGAGAGCCTTGGATTCAAACTTGTTTCGATACAGGAGGTTTCTTTTGAGGCGCCCATCAGAAAAGGCTAAGCTTGACCGTCTGACTCGCAATGTTGGTGTAATGACTACTTTCGATTTCGATGTCTGGTGTTACCCTTCTTTTTGACAAGCGGTTGTAGTCACGAGACAAAAGAAGATGAGGGTGGTCGCGGTGTGGTGTTGTCGGTGGTAATGATGACGATCACGACGACGAAGCTGCTGTGCTCGTGCTGGGGATGATGACGGCGATGATTAGGAGGAGCAGGAAGGGTAGGAGGAGGACTTGAACATGTGCTGTCGTTGTGGTGGCGGTGGTCGTCGCTGACCCTAAACCCTGAATCTTAAATTCATTCAGGCACCGCTCCTCCTTGGAGCCTTCCTGCCGGTGCTCCGTGCTCGAGGCGGTGGCGAACCTGTTTGCAACGTCGGATGCCATCCAGAGCCCGCAGGCCCCATCTATTACCATGGACTATTTCTATATTTGTTGTACTGTATACTGCGTTTTCATAGCGTAATTTCAGAATTGGTTCATGCCCGCTGTCAGCTACCCGAGTCTCGTTGCGACATTCAGGGTTCAACGATCCGTATTGCTGTCAGATCTGCAGCTGTCCTTTGCATGGGCGGTACCATAGAAGGTTCCTTTAAGGGTTCTGGGTTCTTCTATACGACTTTACAAGGGTGTAAAACGGGTTTTGCAAGAGTTCTTGATGTGTTGTATTAGGGGAGCAAGACCCTTCAGTTCAAGCGTTTGTAGTCACAGCGCCTTCTAATGGTTACATGACCAACTCCGCTTTGTTAGATTTGCCAGCCACCTCCAGACTAAACCGAAACCTCTGAACTCTAAACTCGAAACCCTAAGCCCCCAAACCCCTAGACCCCACAGACCCCTATACCCTAAGCCGGCAGGGTGGTCCAGCTGAAACGCTGGGAAAAGACGACTTATCTGCCATCCTCGAGCTCATCGCATCCTGTTTCGAAGATCCCGATGCGGATGTCCGGAACGTGGCGACCTCCGTGCTGTGGCGGAGATTGGGTAGTCGTGAAGTTTGGGGCTTGAGGTTTAGGGTTTAGGGTTCAAAAGTTATAGATTTGGGGTTTAAGGTTCAGGGGCTATGTATCTGCCGTCGCTGCACCGAGTTGGGAGCAGCCCCGACACCAGTGCAGTGTGAAGCCACCATATTGACTGAAATTCAATCACCAATCGCGACGCCTAAACTGCCAACGCTCAGGGTACTGTAGAAGGATAGGCCAACAAAGCTGAAACGGCCTTGGTGCCCCCGGATCATGTTTCTCCGAGCATCTCGGCACAGGTCCTATGCGGGCTGGCTATGGGCGGCAAGGGCGGTGTCTTGGAGTTGATGCAGTCCTACGGTTCTGTTCAATCTTAGCTGCTGTCACAGTCTGAAGCATCTAAACCATGAGCCCTCACCTCCTAAGCTACCAAATCCTGACAACCCTCGTATTCGGATCGGATATTTGGTAACAAGGGGAAAAGCCTAGAGTGCCTGATACTCATTCTGTGTTACAATGTGCCCCAAAGCCTTAGTCTAATTGATTCTGGCCATGTACCCCGAGCGTTCCAGCAGAAATTCTTCCCAACGACTTGAGAATCTGCAGGCAGCGACCTGCCATGTTGAGCTGGAGTTTACGCTTTTGGGTTTAGCATTTAGGATACATATATATATACATATGTGTACATATAGTAGTGAGGATTTTCTCTTGCTTCGTCTCTGACTAGCTGGGCAAGTTTGGAAAGGTTCCCTTACAACCTCCTCTACAGTCTACAGGAAGCATTCGAAATCCTGAGCGACCTCTGCTGGGTTAAAAGCCAGTATCGTTTTGGGTCCAGCACCGTGCCCCAGCACCCTATTTTTCTGATTTCTGTAGGGACCAGCACTTTTCTGTGATCGGCGGATTGCTGTACAGGTGGCCGCAATCGCAGCGTGCAGGTCGGGAGACTGTCCACGGAGCTGTGAGCCTGAGGGGAAGCACTCGAAGACTTATGCCATACTAAAGCCTGCGTCCTGCACAGTTTGAAGCTTCAGCATGCTTGGCAGGATGAAGTGATCTGCCTGAACCGATAGTCCTCTAAACACTCAAACCCCGAACCCTACTATCGCAAACATTAGAACCCCGGAGGCCATCACAGTGGCCGCGCAGCGCCTCGGGCATCCCGAGGATGTCACACGGATGGCGGCGCAGGTCTGTACCTGAAGTCGCGGATATTCCTGTCCTATCAGATGAAGAAGCCATGAATTGAGACTAGTGTCGCTTAAAGAGAATCAGGATGCGCTGTATTGGTTCATACAAAGCAGTAATGTGCACTTCACATTCAGGCCCCCCACCCTCTCCCCCGCAAGGATGCAGGCCCCGTCTCCTGTATTTAAATGCATGTTGGGGCGGCTGGTGGACTCCCCTGAAGATTTCTGCCGTGGTCTGAGTGCCGAACAGTTTGTACACCACATGCGTGAGTTTTACGTCCCCGTGGTCGCCTCGGATTTCGCAACTAGGTGGTGGTTTCTTCATTACGTTCTCCGACTTGGAGTTTGTAATTAAGTATACGGATTCCAAACATGAGGTCAGCATTATTATCAGCGACGGCAGCATAGAGAACCGAAGCCCTATCCGATCCTCCAGTGCTAGCGTATACTTTCTATACATACAACTGGTTAACTAATCCCCAAGCAATCACAGAACAAGATGCATACATACCTCTCTATCTATCTATCTATCTGTCTATACATACACATACACACACCCACACACACCCACACATATATATATATATATGTATATGTATATATATATATATTAAATATATATAAGTATTATCTTATGTCGTAAAGCGTAACAATCCAAACTCCCCCGTGCACAGACGGCCCTTGAGCAGCTGGGCGGCGTCTCCGGGAACCGGAAGTCGGGCTCGGAGGCCGCGTTTTACTGGGTTCTTGTTGAGCAATTTTATGTAAGTTACCATACTAGGGATCTATATAAGGGTTCCTTTAAGGGATCTATAGGGGATCCTTTAAGGGCTCTAGAAGGGTTTCGGGGTTAAGGAATTCAATTGAAGTTACCATAATAGTGATCTATAGTAATAGTAATGAATATGGTTTCTTTATTGTGGTAACTTATATTAAATCCCTTAACAAGAACCCAGTTTCGGGAGTGGTGTTGGTAGAGTTTAGGGTCTGGGAGTTAGGGTTTAGGGTTTTTGTGTAGGTACCTGCCCCGCCATCATCGTTATCGTCATCGTCATCATCGCAGTCAGTGTCGTGGTCCTCCTGCTCTTCCTCCTCCTCGTCGTCGCGCAATCGTCATCCTCGTTCTGTTTGTTCCAGGCTGTCGTCTATGTCATCAGAGTCGCACGCAGACGCATCGTCGCTACGAATAAGCCCCAAACAGACCCGAAACCCCAAGCCCGAAGCTGTCTAACGATCCCTCATACCCTCTATAATTGTCCCCCGTCCCAACCCCAAGTCTTAAAGCCTTCAACGCCAAGCCTCATAGTCCTCCCTGCATGATATCATAACAATTAATATTTCATGTAGATCCTTATGAAGTCCTATATTATCCTATGGCAGCCCCGCTTGTTTTCTGACCTTCTTCCGCCCTTCCAAAACACTCCCACTGTAAACCCAACATAATGACTACAACTCCCCCTAAACCCTAAACCCTACATGTGTTCACCTCAACCGACCACGAACCAATAATCAATAACCTCGCCTGGCTTTTTCGAGTGTGAGCGCCGAAATCCTAAACCCGTGCCGGAAGGCGAGCGGCAACCTCTACGAGGCTGCCAGGGCGGCCGCTGAAGCCCTCAGCAGCGAAGAGCCGGCGATTCGCCAGGGAGCACAGCGGCGCCTCGCTCAACGATTTCTTCGAGGGTTCACGGAATGGGGTTTAGCGTCTTTGGGGTTTCTTTGCAGAGAGTTTGTTGGGGGGATGGTCCTGGAACGGCTTTATACCAATAGCATCCAACTGCACAGGCGGAGGGGTTGTTTGGGGGTTTTGGACGGGTTTTATGCGGGCGGCGCTTTTCCCCCGAACAGGTTTTGATTTAGGGTTCCTGGACCATTGCTCTGTCAAGTTCCTCGTCTTTCTGACAAATTGCAGTGAAGCAAAATCAGCACCGGATCGAGGCCGAGTGCACGTTGGCGAGCATACCCACAAGTTCACCCTGGCAGATATATGCAGGGTCATGAGTCTTGTAGTTGCTTCTGGCTCCAGTGAAAGGTGCTTTCATCTAAACCTCAAACCCCAAGACTCCGTATGCCTCGCCTGGTATTGCCGAATGTGAGCATCGAAAAATACGGAGTCTGGACCATAAATAAGTTTCAGTGTTTACGGCGTGAAACCATGAACGTTTGTGACGCCTTTCCAGGCATATAGAGTCATGCCGCAACCTCAGGGATCCCGGACACTGGGCACACTCTCGGCATCCAAGGATACAGAAGAAAGCTAAGAGAAGAAGCTGCCAACAAAACCACGACAGGCAAAACTGCCAGCAACTGGGGAACCTCACCGCCAGGATCCTGGTGAGTCTCGCCGGAGAAGGGCCCACCCAGAGATATGCAGCCGCAGCTTTCGCGGTGAGCGGCCTGAAGAGCGAGGTGAGGCTGTGCTATTGTTTGGGGCATAGTGTAGTCCCCATTATGCCACATAAGCCTCGTATAATTAACTCATAATGAAACCGCAAAACCCACTGCTACTGGACAGGTGGTGTTAGGCCTTGGACTTAAGCGGATAGTTAAAGGGCTCCTGACTAAGGGATCCTTGAACATCTGGAATTAAGGTACATGTTTCTTTTTGCATGTTCACATTAATGTCACGACCCCTGGAAAACACAAGCCCTTATCAGCTCATGCCGAGACATCCCTGACAGGATCCCGACGTGCTGGCCGATGCTGCGGACACCTTCGTGCGTTTGGGTGCAGAAGGGGATCCTGATGTGTTGGAATCGGCCACTGAGCAGCATGGGAGGCTGCAAGCGAGATGTCAAGTTTCGGGCACCTTGAGCGATGAATGGCAAGTGCAGGCGGATGCATGCCTAGTACGATCTATCAGCATAGCCTTCCACTTTGTGTCTGGTGGCTTTCTGGGAGAGGTCCTACATTGAGTAAGCTTTAAAGGCCGACAGATGGTCTGGCAACCTCCTTTCCACGTGTGGTCGAGATTTAGACTCGAAGCCTAACTATCCATCGCTGCAGCCACGACCTTTTGTGCTCAGGTGGGCGCCACGCTGACTTCTGGTTCCACGCAATCGAAAGAAGTGGCTTGGTCAAAGGAAGAGAGTCTTGGCTTGCCATGTTCGGGGTTCGGATAATCGGCACGCAGCTTGGCTTAGAAGCCGAGAAGTAGTGGCAGAGAGACCGATATGGGGTGAAAAAGGCAGCGACACCCACTTTCCCCCTTTGAAGCCCCAAACAAGTGCCAACGGCCATTCATTACTCCACGGTGCGCTAGTACACCAGTGACTGCCACATGTCAGGTCGCTCTGAAGATACTCGCGGCTCTCTCACCGCCTGGGTCGCTCAGCGATGCTGTGCCCCTTGGACGTTTGAAGCATCCTCGAAAAGCCACAAGAAGGCTAAGTGTGGTTCCCGGAAGAGAAGCACCCTGGATCATGGGCTCTGGCAGGGCGCAGAGAGGTATGTCTGTCGCATCAGAGGGCGGATGGGCACACATCCCTGCTTGTGCGGGTTCAGTCTGCTCGAAACCATGCGGCATTCCAAGACACCAGAACGAGACCATGGCCAAAACCCTAAACCTCCCTGGCAGTCCTGGCGAAAAGTGGCCAGCTAGTCCGGATTGACCTTCAAAAGATGGAATCCGAGTCCTCGATGCACCCTTGGAACTCTGCCGAGTTTCGGATCTGCAAGCCTTCTCAACCGGAAGCCTTTTTTGGTGGCTTGCTGAGGTCGGTCGAGCAAGGAGAGGAGGGAGGCTTACGCCTGAGGCGGCCCTGCCTTGGAAGACGGCTGAGGGGTTTGGAAGCCGGCATTCAGTAGGGCTATTTGGGCTTTATGTGTTTTTGTTCCAAGAGGTACTTGTCGATTGTTGTGGCAGAAGACGGAGAGGAAGGAGGTTCAAGGGCACTGGCAAGCATTCCCGGTGGGAGGATGTGCACATCTCCTTGAGGTTGCGTACAGAATTTCTTGTTTCGTTTACGGCCTGCAAGCTTCAGGAGAAGTCCTTAGGGCACCCGCTGCAATGCTGAGGCGTGCGTTTGGCCGTGAAGTCCTTAGCAATGCGATTGTTGAACCTCGTCTCCGAGATTTTTTTTATTGACATGGCCACAACAGCTTCGACAACAACTCTCGAAGAAACACTCCCAATCAAAACAGCTCGCATCCACCGCATCTGGACCGGTACAGAAGTTGATGGAGTCGTGGCATCAAGAATCGAAGGCAAAACGGCCAACTTCCTTCCCGTAGGTTCTGATTATAAACCCTAATATGGAGTTTATAGGGACCCTACAAAAAAGTAGGTTTTGGTAGGTTAAGGTAATACTTAAGCAAACCCCAGAAGTGCCTCGCCTGACCTCTCCCTCTGGCAGGCAGAGGGTGGCCAGGTGTCTCTGTGACAAGGCACCACGAGTAGAACTGGCAAATAGTCGGATCTCTTCACTCTGTTGGGTCTTCTGGGTTCAGTTTCCTTTGCTAAAGAGTTTGCTGATGAGGTTTCGGGTTTGTCGATGGGTATACCGGTGATGGGACAGCGATGGGTTTTGCGAGCACAGTCATGCTGGATAGGACCGGGCAGGGATGGCAGTTCTTTGTGTGCCCGTTTCGCCGAGATCGGTAATGCTCATGTAAACGATTGTTTTTATTCCACAGCCATGACAAGCTGGAATTCTATCGAAGCATTTCGCCACACATGTAGAGCTCTGGTGTCATGCTGGGTACTGAGTGACTGATCCGTAGGCACAAGACGTGCGCCTGGCAGCGATTCCGGCCTTTGCGCGACTCCTGCGTGCTGCAGACCAGGCCACCGTGTCTCAGGCGGGAGTGGTAAGTCGGGAAGCCTTCTGCTCACTCAGCAATGGTTCTGTAGCTGACGCGCGGTACTGTTACTTCTGAGAAGCAAACAGAGATTGCAAGCAGAGGCCGGTGATGGTTGCAGATGTTGCCACTATACTGCACTGCTGCTGAGATGTATGACATGATGATGGCGACGGGAGACGATGGCCCGTCTTGATGGATGCCTGCAGCTGCTACTACCACGAGCGTATGAGCACGGCCTTCCGTGCTCGCCTGCTTGTTGCTACTATATACATGTCGTTGTCTTCTGCGAGTGGTCAGGGGTTGCTGGGTCGTCGCCGTTGTCCTGTTTGCTTTCAGAGGGATGTCCAAACTTCGTTCGAATCTCGGAGATTGCGATATTATTGTTCCTTAGAGTTTAACTCTTCTGGCTCTTTTTCACACATCCGTTGGGCTGTTCGGTGGAGGTTTAGGAAAGCCCGAAACCTGGGTGGCAGCTTCCAGCACAGGTGGCCTTGAACCTTCCGTCGCTGCCGAGCGAAGTGCGGCGGGACTGCTTGGAAGCTTTAGACTCTCGGATTCCATCCTTATTGGGTTGGCCAAGCGTGAAGCCAAACCACTTCAATTCGAGATCGCCGAGAAAGAAAAGAACCTCGGATGCGCCTGGACCCCGAAACCTTTCAAACGGCTGAACTGAAACACCCCTTCTCAGCGCAAGAGCCGTCAGGGCCAGAACCGAGTTGTTGGCTTAAGCCGTCCGGGCTCAAGCACGTTGGCATGGTCCCCTGAGACCTCAGAACGCAGGCGACCTCCTCCACTCTCTACGCCATGGATGATAGGGTCACCGTCATCGTCACTGGGCTCTCAGGGGCTTCCCTGGAGGTGCGAGCTCGCCGGGACGATTCCATGTTGATGCTGCGGCGAGAGGCTAGCCATGCACTGGGCGTTAGCGCTTGGCAGCTGAAGCTTCTGCAGCTGAATGGAGAGCCAATAGCCCATACGGGTATTCTTGGCGACCTGCTACCCTCTGAGGAGGATGTTTTGGATCTGACCGCTGTCACCATGCGGGCCCGCCCCGATGTCCTGCAGAACAGTAAAGCAATTGCCAGGGCATTGAGGTATATAAGCAGGTATGGCAGCACCTTTGCCCTGTACAAGCAGCGGGAGAACATCCTTCAGGGTGACATCGACTTCAGCTATGCGGGGGCCAACCTCCTTGAGCGGATGGTGACGAAATTGCCACCTTGGGCGGTTGAAGAGTTCGCGTCTCTTCTTATGGAGGCAGGTGCCGATGTCAACCTGCCCTCAAGAGACGGCTACACTCCACTCCTCTCTGCTTGCAGCCGTGGCCTGGCAAAGGTGGCCGCGATCCTCCTGCATCGCGGCGCCAAGAACAAAGCTGGTCCGGGAGGCAGCACGGCTTTGGCAGAAGCTTTGGCTTTCTTCAAAGCCTGTGTGAAGCACCATGCAACCGAGCGTTTGGAGGACCTGGACCTGGGTCGTCTTTGCTGCAGCCTGAGAAGCGACAGCATCGAGATGGCAAGACGCCGTGGGCTTCCGGAGCTCACTTTAGCGCGGCTCCGTCTTTCCGAAGCCGCGACAGAAAGGGCCTTGCTCGGGAGCGCAGGTGTCAGACTCACGAAGGAGGAGATCTTAGCCAAGAGCGGCTTGGACAAGAACTTCACCGAGACCCTGGGGCCACAGCTCTGGGCTGGTTGGCCCTTGGCTTTTCTGACATTCGACCTCGACATCAAAACCAGCGCCACGAAGGTCGCCGAGGATTTCGTGAATGCCCGGTCTCGTATTCTCTGCTTCAAGCGGAGCCAGGAGAAGCGGAAGCCCGACTCGTCCTACCGTGGCGAGGGCTTCGGCCCCTACCTCTGCGACTGCTCAAGCTGCTGCAGCGGCTTGAGCATCGATTTTGAGGAATGGGCCGAGGAGTCCGAGAAGATCAAGACCCGGAATCCCAAGTGGGACAGAGGCGTCCGCCGTCTAAAAGCAAATAAGGACGGCAGACGCTTCCGGCGCGTCCCGGTGGCTTCCGGCATCCATGGCCACTCCTACTCGGCCAGGATGGCGCGCCGGATGCCTTCGGCTTACAGAGGCTATCATGTGGCACAGACGCTGCGGGGAGGACACCCAAAGCTCCGGAAGTTTCAGCTTGTCCAGGAGCAGCTTCGACTGGACACATGCGCACTGTGAAGGCACGCGCTTTCAACCGTAATTATTTCCGTCGTCGCAATGTTCTGTGGGGTTCTTTACTTCTTTTCTCGTTCAAGCGGCTGCCTATTTTGTGTAATTACAGTCAGAGAAGCTCCATTGCCTTGAGGGACAGAGCTCTGCCCTGTATTTATCTTGCTTATCCTTCCATGCTCCGTCTGTAGAGAGGATCTTGCTTTGTACAGTGTACAGAAATGGCAGAAGAAAAATACTTGTAGCTGGGTTCTGGTTGGGCTTGCGATGGTATAGTGGGTTGCTCTGGCAGTTGAACGGGCATTCTGTTGTGTTGCTGCGTTCAGTTGAACTGAGGCTTAACGTGAAGCCTTGCTTGCCTGAACGAGGGGAAGAGCAAGGACCCTACGAATCCCTGAGAACGCCGTTGCACAAACTAAGCCCTAAACCCTTTGGCACGTGCTGTTGGGCTTGTCTGTTTGGAGATCGCAAGTTTTTATGGGGGATCCTTCCAGTCAGTAAGTTCGGACGAGTTCCCTGCGGTGCAGCATTGTTCAGCTGGCGGGTGGAAAAAAGCCCTAAACCCAAGCTGCAGGCTTTGATCTGGTCTTCGCCAGGGAGCGCCTCTGGCCCAGAAGAGGCAACGAGCCTGTGGGGATCTGCTGGGATCGGGAGAATGGAACAATTGGCTCTGGAATCCATTAGGACGGATCGGCCTTCATGCTTGAAGAATTGAGAAGTGGGCCTAGTGGGACAGATGATGGCATCTGGGCCCCACGCTGGAGTTTGTGAAGGCTTGTTGGTTCAAGGGCCACGAAGACACATGTGCCAGCACGGCTTCGACTTCGACGTGGATCCCTCGCTGTCAACATGAGATCTTCTAAGTGTTCATGCACCATAGCCCATTAACCCCAAAGCCCACAGGTACTCTTGCTCTAACTTTTCTTCCAGGGGCCTTAGCTTGCCTGCGTCTTCACCCCAGCAACGTGTATCTGCCCTTCCTCGGGTGTCTTACGAGATCCGAAGCTATGCACCTCCTGCCGACGCTGACTGTGACCGGAAGCCTCATCTATCTCTCAGAGCTCAAGCAATGAGAGTCGAAACCCGAAACTCTCCAGAATTGCAGCGAAGCCCTGCCTGGATGAAGGCCTCGGCCGTTGCCGCCTGCCTTGAAGATCGAAGCTTGGAGGCCATGCTGGGTCGGCATTCACTTGTGCCTTCTGTCTTCAGGTTGGTTCTGCTCGTCGCATGTGCAGACGGTTTTCGTCGGCACAGTAAGCCCTTGAAATCTTTGCTGTGCAACCAGAATTCAGTCCTTTTGGCTGAGGGCTCCACAACCTTCCCCTCACCAGACCTACAAGAAGTTTTGGGGGGACGCTTGTTATGGCGGGTGTAGGGAGGGTCTTGCGCGTCCAGGTGCGGCGGTTGGCGATCACCCTGCTTAGGACATGCCAGGCGCGCGGCAACGAGGCACAGGGCATTGTAGAAGAATGATGAGCTTATGTTGGTTGCAACTGTAATGGCTTTCTGAGTGCCCCCCCCAAAAGAACTCACCCTAAACCCTAAATCTCAAGCCTTTTGGGGAGGACGCCGTTCTCGCGGTGGCGTCTCGCCTCAGGTCACCGGGATCATGGCGCGAGTGAGGGTTTGGGGCCGGGAGTACTATAGGGGCCTAAATAATCTACCTATGCTATTTTGGGGGTTCCGTGTTATATGTATATTATACCCATTCTAATTATTAAGGCCCCTATATTATGAGGCTTCGGACCGATTCGGATCTGGAGCTTTCTGGACTTCTTCGTGCCATCTACCCTACCAACTGTTGGAAAGGAGAAGAACTACCCTAAACCCTCAACTCCTGAATGGATGTCCCCCCCCCCCCAATACAAAACATTTGTCGAGCCTTCTATACCGATATCCAACTTCGCCTTGAGTGTCCGAGAAGCCCTCATACCCGAGATACCCGAAATCCAACGCGTAAAGCCTTAATAACCTACCTTACCTTAATCTACCAAACCCTACTTTTTTGTAGGTTCTGATTAAAAACACTAATATGGAAATTATAGGAACCCTACAAAAAAGTAGGTTTTGGTAGTTTTTGGTAGACTTTAGACTCCCTACCCTACTTCCTGAATCCTTGGCCTCCCCAGCCGTCACTGCCTCACCTTGTGGAGGCACGCGCAGCCGGAGGTCCGTGCTGCCGCAGCACCTCGGCAAAGGTAGAGAAGCGCCCCCTAGCACAAGGCTAGCATTTTGGTTGGTTTCAGTGTTGTGTTGTCATCGCGCAAAGATCTGAGTCTGAGTTTCCGCCAAGAGCGCTTTGTCACGATGACTTGATAGTTCTCTAATGGTTAGCGCTGCGCTATGAGCTGGCGACGATTCGTGTGACTGCTGTTATTGTTCCCTGGCTAATACAGCTACTGTGACCAGGCTGGCGATTTTCCGGGCCTGGGGTCTCCGACTAAGTGAAACAACAAATTACTTCCAGTTCTGGGCCCTTTTGTTGAAGAGACGCTACCACAGATCCTGTGCGAACCCTGCTAAACCATCAATGTTACAGGGCATATTACACAGTTCTGATATGAAAGAACACCAAGGATAGTAGTATTACATAAGTATTAACGCCCTTAGACTGGACCCGAGGTTGAAGGCCTGGCGGCCATCGCCCGGGCAGAGGGACCGTTGGACTACGACCGCGGCGCCGTGGCGGCTGCGGCGGCACACCTGGACAGCCCTTCGGGTAGCCCCCAAAACTACCAAAACCAAGCCTCTGTGGAGGTACGGGTTTCGGAGTACATTGAACCTTTAAGCAGAATCACCGTCCTTCAAAACGAAAGGAAAAAGGATTTGTTTTAGTAGCATCTAATTGCTGTTGTTCTCAATTCTAGTGTTCTTATGCTCATTTCGTTCGACCCTTGTGAACGAGACATCCGCAACAATAACGACGGCCACAACAAGCACAACGGCATGAGTTCTTTCGTTCGCGCATGCATGCATCGACACTTGAGTGGGTTTCCCCGACCCCTCGGCATGCGGAAGAAAGTGGACATACCAACCACCACAACGGCTGCACAAAAACACGCACACTTCAACAACAGCGACAACAACAGAAGTAACAACCTTGGTAAGAAGAACAGCCTGTACCACGAAAACAACCACATTCGCGAGACGATGGCTTTTATCGCCGGTCCGATAGTTTGGCAACGCACTACTGCGCTCTGCTTTCGAGCTTGACTTTGAAAGGGTCTTGCGAAGTTGAGGTAGGGGCGAGTCATGAAGCCGACTCAGAAACATCAACTACCTGTGCTGGTCTCATTGCGAGACCGTCATAGCATTACCGCAGTCGCCTTTTTCATGGCCAGGACTCAGACCGATGGGAAGTACGGAAGTCGGCGGTGCAGGCGGATGCTACGGGAAGCAGGATCTTACGGCTTTCAGATGTGTCGATACTTGAAGTCGTCTCCCGGTGAAGGGGCCTCAACACGGCCAACGGCCCCGAGTTCTGTCATGCTAATCACTGTATGGTCCGTCCGAACTAACCCTGGGCCCCAAGCCCAAGCCTCGAACCACTAGTGAAACTTCTCAGGCCATCCTTGCCCTGGTCCCGGTGAAGATCCATGCCTTTTTGCCGAGCTTAGTCTCGGTGGTCGGTGTGCAAAACGATCAAATCTGGGCACAGCAGAGCGATGTGATCAACTCCATGGTGTGGCAGTGCTGCTCTCCACAGGATGTGCCTTCTAGGAGGATACCTCGACTGGTACAGTATTTTGCCGAATGCTTTTATAAGAAGAGCCTGAGTGGCAAGTAGCTGCCGTGGAACACCCACCAGCAGCTCAATAATTCAGCTTGTACATAAGATTTCACCCAGATCTGGTGTCATAAAGTGACACTGTGGCAGGCGTAGCTCCTGTAGGTCACCAACCCCACCCCCACCCCCCGGCCCAAGTCCGTAGAATCCACTCTTTGTCTTGTTCGTGGGAGTAGGTCAGAAGATCAGGCACTTGAGTGCTCAGCAGGTGTGCAACAAAATCGCTGCAGTGACTGCCCGGTGTCCTGGCGAGTCTCCCTTGAAAGTCGAGTCTTGGCCCCGCCCCTGCGACCTTCCGGATTCCCAAACTACGGATTCGCACCTCAAATAAGAATNCAAAATCGCTGCAGTGACTGCCCGGTGTCCTGGCGAGTCTCCCTTGAAAGTCGAGTCTTGGCCCCGCCCCTGCGACCTTCCGGATTCCCAAACTACGGATTCGCACCTCAAATAAGAATGATTTAGGAGGACATTGCCGAAGCGGTGCAGGCCTCTCTTCTCTTTGGAGTGCTGATTTCTTATTCACTCTGAAGCTGAAAGGGCTAGACTTTGTGGTTCTGCTTAGGGCCTAAAGGGTCTTGTTNCAAAATCGCTGCAGTGACTGCCCGGTGTCCTGGCGAGTCTCCCTTGAAAGTCGAGTCTTGGCCCCGCCCCTGCGACCTTCCGGATTCCCAAACTACGGATTCGCACCTCAAATAAGAATAACAGATACTTGTAATTTTACGGATAAACAGATATATCGGTAAACAGGTACATCGATAAAAAAAGATGGATAAACTAGGTGACTGACCGACTAACTAACTAACTAGGTAGCTAGCTCGCTAACGAATCCACTAACTAACTAGCTAACTAACGAACTAACTAACTGCCTAGCCACCTACCTGCCTAGCTGCCTAGCTAGCTAGCTAGCGAGCTAGCTGGCTAACTAGCTAACCATAGCTAACTAGCTAACTACGGTCGTCAAATAAATGACTATCTAGTGGAACCTCCAATATACAAATATCCGAGTTGTATAGATATACATGCGTATACGGCTATACCTACAAATGCAAATCCATCCATCCATCCATCCCTCCATCCCTCCATCCCTCCATCCCTCCATCCCTCCATCCCTCCATCCCTCCATCCCTCCATCCCTCCGTCCCTCCGTCCCTCCGTCCCTCCGTCCCTCCCTCCCTCCCTCCGTCCGTCCCTCCCTCCATCCNCTCCCTCCCTCCCTCCCTCCATCCATCCATCCATCCATCCATCTCTAGGTCTCTCTCTATATATCTCTCTCTCTCTCCATGTGTGCATATACACACACATTTTATCTATATATATATATACATTGTATATATCTATATATACATATACAAGATTTATATGTATACATACATTCGCATATGTACACAGAATCTACATTGCATTGCTTTGCAGGCAACATGGGCATGCCAGTGGTTGGACAGCGAGGCAGCAAGAACTCGTGTGCCAAGTGGCCTTGGGCCTTTCTGATCTTCTCTGCAGCTATATACTGCAGGAACATGCTCTCTACTCGTTCACACAAGATGTGTAACCTGTCTCTCGTCGCGCTAGAATTGTACTCAAGACCTCGCCTGGTATTGCCGAGTGTGAGCGTCAAAAATCCGCTGAAGCTTGAACTTTGGTGACTGCTTCTCAACTACTGACCTGGTCCGCTGACACTGCCCCAGCTCCTAAAGCCTTCCTTCTCAGCCGAAGCCTTGAAAGCTTCCTGAGTGTGATAATTTCACGAGGCTGCACCCGAGTTTTTCGCCATCCTTCTCAGAGTCTAGAGGAGTCGGAAGAGCTACTGAACAGTATGCCATGTTCCTAAATATACGGTATAGTACACCCCCTAAATCCTATTCTGATTATTGCGCGGCGCCGATGCTAGAAGCCTTCCAGTTGCCCTTCTAGTGCAGCGTTGGGTTCCTTTGAAGGAGCCCTTAATGGATCGAAGCCTATTCCAATCTTTCCGGCCCCGGACTGCTCAGACCCGCCTTGGTTGAAGGTTTACAGGGTTTAGGGGCTCCCGCTAGACTTGAGTCCAGTAGCAAAAAGGGTATATAGGAGCCCTGCGTCTGAGACCTAGGCCTGGAACGCCAAAAGCTCTATTCTAACCATGCCGGTTCATTTGGGCCGCAGGTCTTCTATCTACACTGGCCACAGCTTTCCAGGAGCCGGAGCCTCCCGCAGAACCTCGCCAGCAAGACGGAGATATAGTATAGCAAACAACGGTTGGTATACTAGAAGGGAATAGAGCACATGACCGGACAACGGATGGCAGTTCACGGAGGAAGTAGACTTGTGACTTGATTCATGAAGACATGTGGCGAAGGAGGCACGTACTTCGGCTCGGTATGACAGAATTTTTGATAGGGTAACTAGAAAGAGCAGGCTCATGTGCGAGTTCCCTTCCTTCCCCGCAAATCTGAAGCTCACTTTGACAGACTGCAGCGGAGTCCTTTCCTGAAGTTCTGTCCCCAGACTCGACCCCAAGCCCCGAACCCAACAAGCAACTCGAGGCCAAGGGTGGACCTCCGATGCCGGAGCAGCCGCTCTCAGACAATCTGCCGTTGGACATCCACGTCACTGGGCTTGATTTAAGCATTGAGTTTTCTTACTGCCAAATCACATGGCAAGTCTTCGCGAAGTAACACGACATGGACACTCCCACAATCAGCATTAAGCAGCCGTAGTCATAGCCTTCGTGTCCTTCCGACAGCCTGGTTCTGAGTTGATCCTGATGGTCCCAGTGCCCATACCTGAGCTTCTTGAGACTGCTATTAGCTTTGCGAGGTGATCATCAAGAAGGCCAGCACCCAGAGTTGCACAACATGCACCTCCGTGAGCTGCAACAACCGAAGTCCCAGAGTCCCAGATCTCGCAGTCCTTGCAGGCGTCAGGCCCGGTCGGGGGCATCCAGGTGACCAAGCCCAGTGTTGAAGGAGGTGGCGCCCTTGGAGTCGGACTTCTTCTTGAGCAACTGTGCCGGTTAGACGGGTTCAGGGTGCGTGCCTAGTTAGGTGCTGTGCGCTACCCTGAAATGTGCCCTGCTGGGTGTTCAGGCTTGAATCCTGCTGGGCCACCAGAAGCTGTGGCAGCCAAGGCAAGGGCACTCAGCCTTAACGGTGTTGAGCATTCGGTTTGCCCCCTCGCGATCTTTGCTCTGACCCTTTGAAGCAACGCGTCCAAAATCCATTGATCAATGTGTTTCTTAAATTTCAGTGAGGAGGGTGGAGTAGGACAGATCATAAACAGGATTTCAAAGATGCAGAAAACATATGTTCCGAATCCGTACTAAAGCCGAAAGCCCCTCCTCCCATCACAAAACACATACAGGTCCTATACCCTGAACCCTCCCTTTAACCGTAAGCCCCTAAAGCCTACAGGTTATCTGTTTAGGGCTTGCCAGACTTGTCCTGTAGCCACTCTGCTGTCCCTCCCGAACCGAGTTGCGAGAGTCCAAACCCGTCCTAAACCCTAAAAAAATCAACCCGAACCCTATAAACCCTAAACCCTAAGCCTCAAGAGTCCGCGATAGGCCGCTCCGGGTCCTCGTCCTCCTCCTCCTGCGCCGAAGACCGCAGCCGCATCGATGGCGGCACCCTTGGCGCTGTTGAGGCACGGGCGTAGGGTTTCGGATTTAGGGAGATGAGGCTTCAGGCGTTAGGGTTGACAGGGTGTAGGGTTCATTGTTTAAGGGTTCAAGAGACCTTGATACCGCAACCGTTTATACCCGCGTAGCAGCTCTAGTATCCTTGTGTTTTCGCTCTTACAGTGGTCAACAAAGCCCACGATCCCGTCAAGAACAGGAGCAAGCGCGTACCCGCAACGCATAGCAGAAAGGGGAGCATGGTTCGGTCGCCCAAGGTCACAGAAGCTCCGAAAGCCAGTAGTCAAGTTGGGAGCCCCCCAACGTCATGTTGTGTGGGCTTTTCGCCTCGTAAGACTTCCGGAAATGCCGGTGTACAGCAACATCATGATGTTCTTGCGGCTTCTGAGGGTTAGAGGTTAGGGTTTAGGGTTTAGGGTTAGAGATTACACACCTGTAACTGCATCCCTCAGTTTCTCTTGAGAAGGCTCTGCCCTCAGGTGTGGTCCGGCCGGCATACAGCTCGAGTCCGTGCTCAAAAAGGGTTAGAGATTAGAGATTTTACTTTTCGGCTAAAGTGGCACGCCAAGTCCAGCGATCTGCTGCTGTGCAAGCTTGAACGGCTTGTGGTTTCCACAGATTTGCGGCTGCGGGGGTCTTCGAACCGTAGGGGCGTTTTGTACCGTCCGAGTCTGTTACATGACTTGATTTCTGCCCGGGCAGGTGGCAGCCGAAGCCTCCACCGCGAGCTGGTCAAGCAGGCGCCCCGAGTTCGGGCGTCGTAGTCGTCGTCGTAGTGGTAGTGGTAGTGGTAGTGATGCAGTCGTGGCGCAGTCGCAGTACTCGTCGGAGCAGCAGCTGCAGTCGTTGCCGTAGCAGTAGTTAAGCGTAGTCGGAGCTGGAGTCCGAGTCGTAGGGTAATTCATTAGATATTTTTGAACGAGCAAGAAGTCTCCAATTTGGTTTAGTCCGGCAGGCAGATGCCGGCGGCCGCCGATGGTGCTCCACACTTTCCTCTGATGGGCTTGTCGAACAATCAGGAAGAAGAATCGTCCAGCTTGGATCAGTCCCGGATTATGAGCGCAATTAGTTGACTCTCTGGAATAATCACAGCCCCCTCGCCCGTGAACACTCGCAGCTGCAAGTAGTGCCGCTGTCCGTGCCCTAGTTAGCAGCCTCAGCCCAAAGAGTGCGCGGCTGCGAATGCCGACTGCAGTGAGCCAGACATGCAGGGGAATCGAGACAAACAGGGGAAGGGATGGGACATCCTGAACTATGAATATGTGACTGCAGACATCGATGCGTAAACAAATAATACGCATGTATATATACATATATATATATATATAAACACACATATACATATAGATAGATATAGATATAGATATAGATAAAAGCGTGGTAGATGCTGCTTCGGCGAGGGGTTTTGGAGCCCTTGGGTATGATGTTTATTGATACGCCGATCTCTGCCAACAACAACACATGATGATGATGATGTACTCTGGCCTGCGGTGCAAGTTTCGCAGTTATGTTCAGGCGGGCGCTTATGACTTGCCTTGCAGAGTGTCTTGTTCTGGTTCACTCCAACCGAGCATAGTGCATTTCACTGGGAAGATATTCGCGGCCTGTTTCCCTCCAAGCCTTAGATAGCCTTAAACCAAACTTACAAACCCGGAAAGCGCCTGTGCTCGCACCCACAGGTGCTCTATCAATCAATCAATGAGTCAATCAATCACACAGTCAGTCAGTCAATTAATCAATTACTAAACAAATTGGGGAACAATATTTTTTCCCCAATATGTTTATCACTCACTCAGTCAATCAGTCAATCAACCCGCGACATCGTCACGCCCAGGCCTACCTGATCCTCCTGTACAGGCACTCCGAGACCGGGCTTCGGGTTCTCCACCGGACTTCGGGTTCAGAGTTTAGGGTTTGGGGATGTTTATAGGGTTTCAGGGATCTTATATCTAATTGTGATTGCGTAGGGACGATGCCCTGAAGGATTCCGGATCTATGCAGGAGGTGCACCGCGTGTTTGTTGTTTCGCATCTGAGCAACATTGCGAAGAAGCCCCAAGGCCCAAGAAGAAACCCCTGAGCCCCTAAACCCTCAATCCTAAAGCTTAATTTATGCGACTCTGCAATGCGGGCTTTGTCCTTGCTAGGTAGGAGGGAAAAAAGCTTAATGCTTAATTTATGATGCGTGCTACGCTGTAGCTGTAGCGTCCGATGCCTTGCTTTGAAACAGCTCAGGGTAATGCTCCTGTAGTGTGCGGCTGCGGCAGTGATTGCGAGCTGCCTTTGTGTGATACCGGTTGATGGACAAAATCCTGCATGACCCTAAGGACCTTAAACTATGGGAATTATGGTATATTCCTTATTACACGTATGGGTCATGCAGGATTTTGTCCATCAACCGTACTGGGTGGTTAATGGTTTAGCATGGTTCCTGGTCGGTGTTGCTTCAGGGGCTCCCTCTCTCTCTGCCTAATCTCGTTCTGGATTGCGTGGAGTCTTGCCTGCCTGGTGCGAGTGTGAGCTCCGAAAGCACAGAACCTAATATAGGGGCCTCAATAAATTACCAATACTACTTCGGGGGTTCCTTATGATTATAGTATAATGGGCCTCGAAAGCTTATTCTAATTCTTAAGGCCCTTACATTAAACCCTAAAGCCCACGCTGAAAGCCCCTGGAGGCAAACCGAAGGTTTTAGCTTGAAGGAGGTCCAGGCCCGCCTCTGCGACTGATTTTTTGGGGTCATGGTGTAGGGTTTTGGGTTTAGGGTTTAGGGTTTATAGCGGTAGGGTTTGTTGAGGGGGGGTTTGGGTCCGGGTTGAGGGTTTTCGACACTTTGAGTTCTAGGGCTTTGAGGGTTTAGAGCCTTAGAGGCTCTCACGGGCATGAAGATGCAGCGTAACAGCTTAGCGGCTGAGGGGCCAGGACTTGCTAAGTCGTTGAGTTTCGGGTTTGAGCCGGGTATTTCTCTGTGATTCTGGTGCCGGCTACAGAAGCAGAAATGGTTTACAGTTGCATTGTGATTAGCTGCTCGGCAGTAGCAGCAGCGAAGCAGCAGCAGTAGAAGTGGCATCAGCAGGAGTAGGGGCAAAGACTAACAGCAATCGCGGGCCATGGTCATGATAGCAGTGGAGCAATATTCGAGCCACTCGTAGTAATCCCCAAGCAGTATTCCCGGTTCCGTGATCTGAGCCGCTTGTCTGCTTCTGTGAACCTCCTCCCAAGAGAAGCCCTGTCTCGACAGACTCGGGTTGTGGCCCCTTTGCACAGAGCACAGGCCATTCGAGGAATTTGTGGAAGGGAGGCCCCCGGCGAACTGCAGCGGGGTTTTCGCGGGGTGTAGAGCTTTTTCTCAAGGGAGGGAGGGAGAGACAGACATTCATGTGAATTATTCGGGATCTGTTCTACGGTCAGGCTTTCGCGCTTCAATTTTTTTTCGGTGAGTCTTCTGGCTGCCGGACGCCACATTCCGATATCAATCTGATGGAAAGACTACGGGCGGCCTTTTGGTATTTCTGTTAAGACTTCGTACGCCAAAGCCCCGAAATGCGCCATTGCTGCCTGTGATTTCTGATCTTAGAGTCGGACATGTCGACGGGTTCCGAACCGAAAAGCAAACTGACCATAGAAAACTCAAGGTGCGGGGCAGTAGGTCTAATTATCCGACAAGTCTGCTGTGAATGCGGAACAGGAGGTGTCTATTACAGTACCAACTCCGGAACCGTATGCATCGCTGCATCTGTGTAGACTGTTGCCTCACCACATGCACATGCTGCGCTTGTAGTTTCGCTGTGACCAGCTACGTGGCTCAGAGATGGTGCTCTACAGCACAATGGCCTCAGGAGTTTGGTGCTGATTCTAATTGGTGGGCCCATGAAAGTGTAGGAGGATCGTCTTAATTTTCTTGTGTTTACACCAGCATAGGCAGGGGACAAGGCTGCATTGCTGTGTCCGAAGCATTCCGGAAGCGCGCGGCTGAGCAAAGCGCGACGCCACGTGGGAATTCGAAGCAGGGTGCCCTGGCGCCGCCATAGCAGCCATAGCGTCGTAGTAACACAGGCTCCTCAAACCGACTATGTCCCAGAGCTGCCATAGCATTGCCTACATATCATATATACATATATACATACATATATATATATACACATTACATATACAATTTTGCGCAGATTCCCAGAGGTAGACCCAGAAGAACCGGCTACCGCCCACCTCCGAGTCCGGCTTTCCTTCGCCGAGCACAGAATCCCCAACCCATATCGTAGAACTATTGCCGATGTTATCATAATATGTGTACATGCGTACATACACACACACATTTATGTATGTATTTAGGTTATATATATAGAGTATATATGTACACACACACATATATATATATATATAAATAGAGAGAGAGAGAGAGATCTAGACGGCAATGCAGGTATATACAGGTATGTGGATACACACATGTATGCATAGGGGGAGTTGCTTGGTGATGGGCTTTCTGAAAAATAAGGGTCACCAGTTTTAGTAAGAACTCGCCGAGGCCCGAGACTTCGGAGAGCTGATGGAGCTCCATGCACCTCCTCCAACCTGGCAAGAAGAGCAATATGGGAGTTTCCGAAAATTAGGGGTACCTTATTTTGGGGGTCCTTCTAATAGGGATCCTACTATTTAGGGTACTATATTGGGGTCCCCTATTTTCGGAAACTCCAATATAGGGGCCAGAATAATTACCAATACTATTTTGGAGGGTTCCTTACTAGAATTATATAGTATAGTGGACCTCCAAAGCTTATTCTAAGTATTAAGGCCCCTACACGACTCTTACTAGTCTTGCTATCACTGTTCGGTATTATTGTCATTACCTCTGTTGTTGCTCCTGTTTGTTTGATACTTGCTGCTAGCCGTAGCTACTAGAAGGTGCATGGCAAAGCTCATTCACTAGCTCGTTGTCGTCGTCGTCGTCGCTGTGGTTGTGGTTGATGTTAGTGTTGTCGTTGTCGTTGTCGTTGTTGTTGTTGTTGTCGCTGCTGAACCCTCAACACAAAGCCGAAACCCCGTACTAGTTAATAACTCAGGGCTGTCATGGCCGACAGCGCAAGAGCCAGGAAAGCCCAGAGCCTCAAGCGTGTCGGAAACTGAGCCTTCCGACCTTCAGGCCTTACAACAATCAAAGCACTTACGGAGCTACTTGTAGAAGTGATTGATCTTGCGATAGCCATTGCTAGTATCATTTACCCTTGGCGATGGGAGTAGTGCTGTTGTTGCGCACTGCTTCTAAGTGTTGAGTCGCCGTTTTCCTTTCCGTGCGTCAGGTAGTGGAGACTGAAGGCATTCCGGAAGGGTGCGTGCTGTCGGTGCGGGCCGGCGCCACTCGCAGACAGGCAGGTCAGACAGAATGCGAACCATGCGCTGGAAGGCCCCCAAGCCCAAGCTCTCAAGCGCCGAAATCCGAAATTACCATCCTGAGTGCTGAGTGTGAGGCTCCAGTTTCCTCAGACCGGCCTTTTCGCTTCAACTGCACCGCTGCAGAAGCAACGCCTTTCAAGGCTCGGGTCTCTCTCTTTTTTCGTGCTGTGCTCTTCGAGGGGTCTCTGGAAACCCTAAACCCTAAACCCCCTAGCAAGGGAAAAACAACCCTAAACCCTAAACCCTTCTTGAGCTGGTTTCGGACCGTGGGTTCTAACTGGCGTTGTCATTCCTGCTTGCTCCGGTTGCCACCACCACCGCCGCTGCCCCAGCAGCACCACCACTACCGCTGCGACGGCTACTACTACAACTGCAACTGCGGCTGCGACTTGGGAGGATAGGCGGAGGAGGAGGACGACTACGAACAGGGTTGAATAGCATTATTTGGATTCAGTTGGAAGTTCAGCTTTGTTTCAGCCTCCACCCGTGGTCTCCTCGGCCTCTTCTACTAATATACTACTTACCAGATGTCTCGTTATTCTTAGCAGCAGTGGTGTTGGTTTGTGAGGTGGACGTCCTCGAGCCTGTGGCCACGGCCCGATTGATTTTGCGTCCAGGCCGGGGTCCGAATCGGCTTTCAGGTTGAGGGCTTGGGGTTCTTGGGGTAGCTTTGCAGATAAAAGTATAGAGTATAGGGTTTAGGGTTTAGGGTTAAAATAACTAAGCCAGAAGTTGTAAGCACGGGGCTCAAAGGCTGTCCTTGCCATTCTCTGGCCGAGGAAGACTGCCAAGGGAGAGAAGGTTCAAGGTTTGAAGAAAGTCGGACCTGGGCTTTGTGGCCACTGTCCCATCTTGCGAGTTTCACGGGGCAGAGACCTGAAGGATCCCGAGGGGAAACCGTGGAGACACAACCGCTGCATCCAAAACCGTAGTCAGACGTAAACTCATTGCAGCCTTGGTCTTTCAGGTGAGGAGAAGCGCACTGACTGCCAGCATTCCGGCCAAAGATGTGGGGGTGGTTCAATCTGCTGCTGCATGCCTACGCAAACACTCTCGGCTCCTCGAAGTTAGTGTCCTTCATTTTGAGCCCGAGGCTTCACCGATGAGGAGGCACCAGGACAAGTCTCCTGCACATGCCAGCTGACACCGAAACCGGCCCTAAACCAGAAAACTCAAAGAATAGAGCTTTAAGTCCCTATGAAGACGGGCACAGATGCACAGCTCGGCTTCCGCAGCTGATGCCTCTCCAACCCAACGTTGAAGTTCTTTGTCAGGACCTTTACTCATGTACCCCCACCGATGCCTGTCCTTCGCACACCTTATATCACAGCTCTTCAACCCCTAAATCTGCCAAGTCTGCGTAGCTCCTATGGCAAACCAAGGTATACCATTCCATTGGAAGCCTCGAACTCTTTCGAGGGCTCCGCGCCGTCCCCACCCGCCTCGCCGCCACAGGGCCGGAGGGCCCAGGAATGTGAGCGATTTTGTTTGACCCTCTGCCACCAGCCGTACCCCCTCCCCCCCCCCAATCGTTTCTAAACATAAAAGCCCTGAGCCGACGCCGAAAGAGTCTCCAGGTGGGAAGAAAGCTCGGCAGTGAGTGGAGGAGTTGCGACTTCAGGAAAGGCTTGCTCGTTGCTAGGACCCCAAGGCCTAGACGTGCACGAGGAGTTAAAACTGGACAAGCATCACAGCAACGCCGAGGGCAATAACAGTGACCATGCGTCACATGACAAAGGCCACAGTAGCAGTCATCATGGTAGCAGTGGCGGTGGTGGTGGTGGTGGTGGTCGTGGTGGTCGTGGTAGTAGCAGCAGCGTAGTAATCAAAGTGCTAATCGCACAACAAGAAAAGCCCTGAATTTTCCACTCGTAGAGAGAAGCATTCACGAAGACGACGACGACAACGACAATCAATAACTATCTTCTCAGGTAGCGGGGACATGTTCGTGACCATTGCTGTCAGCCCATCCGACGAAGCCCAGGAGGTTTGCATGCTGAGAATCTTGTTAAGGGGTTTCTTCGGGTTTAGGGACAGGGTGCTGGACTTGTCGGGAATCAGGGTCTGCAGTGAGACTTTGGAGCGGAATGACCTCGAGAACGCGCCTTTGCAGGTTTTAATTTTTGGGTTTAGCTCGCAGATCTCCCGCAGGAGCAGCAGCAAGACACCTCTGACAAAGGCATGGGGGAAGGGAGTGGCAGGCACTGCTGGTTCTCTTCTTTCACAAAGAGAGTACATACTATCGGGGCTGCTGCTGCTTGCTTCCTAGTATCCGGCTCCTGCAGGTCAGGCTCAGGCAGGCCCGCAGTCATGAAGGCTTTCCGAAACCTGATTGAATTCAGCCCTAGCCGTAGCCCTCCAGGTCCCTTTGTAACCCTGACACCCCTTAACGGCAAGCACCCAAGACTACGTTTGGACAGAAAAAAGTTCCAATCCGGAGTTCCCGAAGGTACATACCTCGCAAGCTCTCCTTGAGCATAGACCCAAGAAACCTCCAAACTCAAAGCCCTCTAAACCCTAAGCCCTAAACCCTAAGCCCTAACCTGCCCTTCATCGTAGGTTCATCCTAGCCAGGCGGGAGGCAAAACAGCCCTAAAGCAGCACAAGCACCAGATTCTGAAATCCTGGCAAGGGAACGCGTCTGCGGCTTCACGAATTGGCCAGGCCGGGGCATGGGAACTTGGGAATAGCCGAACCTCTAGCAATACGGTTTAGGGTTTAGGATTTGGGTTTAGGGTTTAGGATTTGGGTTTAGGGTTCAGGATTTAGGGCTTATGGGGTGATGATGGTGATGATGATGCCGGTGACTGCACAATGAGCATGACGTTGAGAGCAGAGGGGCTTCACATCATCGGCAGCCCCCTCAGGAAAAGAAAGACTCTCAGACACAGCAGGCCAGTGCTGCTCGCGAGTACTTGGACAAGCACAACCTCGTCGAATTTACGCAGCTTCTGGTGCAGAGCGCGCCTTGGCGCAAGGGCTCTAGAAGCCTTCACTTATGGTTGAGTGTGGAGGAAACAGGGTATAAGGATTCGCTCCTAAAAAAGCTAGATCACATTCGGTTGCCTTAGTACCTAACTTAGATGACCCCATCTGTCTGCGAGCGTCCTCGTCCTCCATGTAAGGTTGCTGATTAGTCTCAAGGGCTCGTCGGTTCAGAGCTTACAAGAAGGCAGCCCGGGGATGATTCTCGGAAGTAGGATCATGGGGCTAACACAAGCTGGTTTCGGCTCGTATAGTTCAGGTTTGTTCAATCTTCTTTCGGTAGCAGGCCTGTCGTTATCATGACAAAAACGTCATAGATGAGTCGAAGAGTTGTTGGGGACTTCGGGCAGCGATCTCCAGGTGATCAAGGAGCAGCCAGAGAAACCCTATGAGTTCATGGCACGGCAGCTCCTCCGGCTGAAGCCTCCGAAGTTTTAGAAGTCGTCGGTTTACTTTTCGGGGGTGGTGACCATGTAGACACCAGTTGTCTATGTCACACGTCTGTCACCGGGGTGATGTTGGCTACCTTCATGCATGATTCACTGGGCCCGACTGTTGTAACATTGGAGATGCAAGCACTGAGCCGATATCGGTTTTGGCTCTTGACGTCAGCTGAACAGCATCCCGGAGCATGCAACATGGACCTGACAACATCCATGTGCCGTAACGTTGCACTCGGCCGAGCCCCTTGTGCGAGCAAGACATCCCAATCAACAAGCAAGATCCCTCAGTTTAGGGCTGCCATGGGCTCCGGTTATCTTGGATCAGAAGACCAGAACTTAGTAGTTGAGTTTGTAAACTTTAAACTTTTTGGGCTAATGAAACCCGCTTAAGACTGAAAGTTCAAACTTTTTTGGGCTTATGAACTCGGCAACTGAGAGAAAGGCCGCAGCGGGCATTAGAGCTTCCTCGCTTAAGACACTGCAACCCTGGAGCAGCCAGTGCCCTTCAAAAGAGTGCTTGATTGAATTACCCTAAGGTTCCTTTAAAGGGTTCTATAAGGGCTACTATAAGGGATCTATAAGGGTACGATAATATAGGGGCCTAAAGCTTCAACGGAAACCCAGGATCCTCTCAATACTTAGCGTAGCTTGGCTTAGTATAGGGGCGTAAATAGTTACCAATAGTATTTTGGGGGGTTCCTTCTTACAAACATAGTATAATGGGCCCCCGAAGACCCTATTCTAATCATTAAGCCCCTGCATTACTTAGCGTAGCTTGGCTTAGTGTTCCGTGCTCCAAAGCTCGGGCACTGCGCCGCGGCGCCTCATGGCTGTGGCAGCTGCTCAGAGAGCTCCAGGCAGCTGTGCAGTGATAGCAGGATGTAGTACAGGAGCCCCAAAACTATGAGTAGTATCGGTACTCTTATTCGTATTTATTCGTATTTTTTATTTATTATATTACTGTTATTGTTATTGTTGCTATTATTATTGTGAACATTCCTCAGTACGAATTTACCGTAACTCACCCCCAAAACCCATTCTAATTATTCGTGCCCCTATAGTAGAGTGTCTTCTGAGCGAGGAGGCTTCTTCCCATACCAAAAGGGGCAAAGCCCGAGGAATCACAGCAGGAGAGAACCCCGAGGCTCGACTTAGGGATCTTTGGTTGGCGTTACATAGTACCCTTATAGATCCCTCATAGTAACCCTTATAGACCCTTTTAAAGGAACCCTAAAATAAGGGCTCCTCACAGCTTCTGGAGTTTCGCCTCATTTGGCCCGGCCACTGCTCGATTTTCTGACGTGTCTCTTCCCTAGGTAGTCACCACGCCAGCAGCATAACGGGGTTAACATGGAATCGCTTGATAGACCAAAACGCTTGCGGGCTAAGCTATAAACTGGTCCTCAGAATCTTCTCATCCTACGCAGGGTTTCGCGACCGTTTCTGCACGCAAACCTCAATGGACTAGATCTGCAGGAAGTAGAGAATTGTCAGTCAAGCTGAACACACCCGGGCAGCCCGCTCCTAAATAGGTTGCAGGCCCCGATGGCTACCTCCTGAAACCTAGTGGGCATGGGAACCTGCAACCGGGTATTCTTGAAAACGGACGCATAGGAATCCAGCAACAGAAACGAGCTGTGAGCATTGGAGTTAGAACTTTAGGGACTAATAGAAAAAGCTGTGGTTTACCGCTCGACATTCTCACCCGAGTCCGTGTGTGTATGGACCGCTGGTGTGGCTAGGTGCCCCGAAGCCACCGCCGAAGCAGAGCAACGAAGCGCTGGAACTCCTGCGGCAGCCTGTGCCGCAATAGTTTCACACGTTGTTATTGGGCATTCGCAAAGTTAAGTTGTACAAGGGTTCTTGCAGTCTTGTTGTTGCGGGAGTCCTCGTCATTGGATTCGCACTCGTACTACTTTTTTGTCCAGGGTCTATTTGCGGACCCTGACGCCTGATAATCTCCCAAAGACTTCGGCTTGCTGGTTTGAGCGTGAGTGCTCCTGGTTGAAATGAGAGTTTCAGGTCCCTGCTCAAGAGAAGGTGGGGTTTCAGGTGTGCGAGTTCTCCGATCGTTCTCTGATGAACAGATCCGTGCGGGTCTAAAGTCGTGCCGCTTGTGCCTGGTGGGGTTCTGTCTTCCGCACTACGACTGACGCCAGGAACGGCTAAACACCTATGAGAGTCCCTCAGCCTTTCAGTATGTCAGCCGTACAGCCGGAGCCTTCATCGTGTACCACTACTGCCCTGAAGCCCTACACACCTCATACCGTGAACCCAGTGACATCCATCCCCTACCTCAATGGCTCCCTAAACCTGAAGACCTTCACTCTTCCACGCCAGAAGCCCTAATCTCCTTATCCATTCGCCCGAAAGCCTTCATACTCCCAAGCCCGCCATCGCCGGAACCCTGAAATCTTTTTTACAGCACTGTGCAACCCTGACCTCTCGGGCGTCGATGAAGCGAACTGGCGGCTGAAATGGAGGAGATAGACCTTACAAGGACCCATCGGAGAGAGGAATGGACTGAAGTGAAGTGCTCGAACTGGTCGTCAATGCGCGGTGGGTTTCGAATATTTCGAAAGCAGACCGATCTCGTTCTGGTGCTTGTAAACTGTGCAAAGAAATACTACTGATGGAAGTAAGAATCGAATCGGACGCTACCGATGATCCCAGACTGAGGCAACCCAGAGCATTTCAAGTGATGTATCCGGTTTGTACTGAAACGAGGATCAGAATTCGATACAGCAATCACTCCGCAATCAGTCTTGAAACGAGTGACCATTCTATTGACAGACATAATATAGGGGCCTTTATACTTACCTATACTACATTGGGGGTTCCTTATCATATTTATAGTATCCACCCGGGCTGAAAAAGTCAAGCATCAGAGTTCCAGTGCTCTTGGCTCGAGGCTGGGCTTCGCACCGAAATTCCCGGAGGCCATCATATGGCCTTAGTGGGTATTTCGGGCAAGGTAGCGGGTAGTTGCGGTCTTTAAAAGCGAGGATTTCCGGCTTAAAGGTTTGGGTACTGGAGTTACGGCGTTTCTGAGGTTTTGCTTCATGGGGTTTTACGGTGTTACACTCTGCTCTGTCCCGTTCCGCGGGTGCTGCACGAGAAGCCTTGAAGCTGGGCTCCGCCAGCAGTGAGCTCCCGGTTTTTTAGGGAGATTCTGTGTGAGACTCTAGCTCTGGCATATCGTTGCAGTTGCCTGAGTTTGGATGCCGTTTTTCCGCATTGTTGTGCCGCCTTTGCCAGCTGTTGCGGAGGAGGAGGAGGAGTCGTCTCCGTATATACGAGCAAGAATAGACATATCGAGAATGATAGCAATATGCAAGAGGCAATTGCATAGTGACCACAAGGTGCGCATGCAATCATTTCGCATCAGACACTGAAGGCAGTAACCGCAGCCGTATAGTAATGCGAGTGGTGATTATATGATGATGACTATAGAACTAAAAAGAGAGTGGGGACGGTGATGATGCCCATGCCTCTGCTCCAGCTTTTGTTGGGATGGATTTAAGTGATTGGCGACTATCATGTAACACCAGATGATGATGCCGATGGGGTTGGCGATGATGACATAGACGACGGTGGAAGCAAGCGGATTTCAAACCAATTTGCTACCATCATCGACTCGAAAACAACCACCTTCCCACAAAGTAAGACTGTGATCGGAGAGGTCGTGGAAATCCTGGGTCCTGTGCTGGATGATTGGGCGACGCAGCCGCAGCTGGCCACCGCCACCTTGGGAAGCCTGGGCAAGGAAAGCGCAGGGGGCCGGGTGCTGCAGGTACTTCTGTGTCTTGCTGGCTTCTTGAGCCCAAAGCTCCGAGACCATGAAGCCCTAAACCCGGTACCAACAACCAGTTGCAGTAAATTAAATTAAGGGTACAGGTCATTGGCATTGGAGGAGCCCGAGGTTTACAGGGAGCAGGTCCAGGGTGAGCTGTGCCTGGTTTTGTGGCTCACTTGCGGCTTTTAGACTAAATTTTGGACCGCAAAGATACACTGCAACCGAAATTCCCTGCATTGTTTCAAGCCGCCGGCTGAACCTTCAGCTAAAATTTTAAAAGCATGTCAGTGTTGGCATGCACGTTCTAGTCCCACAAACCTACAGCCGAACCCCCAACATTCATTTTTTGCGGATCCCGGTCGAAAGCTATTGCGCTCTGATCCCCAAAGCCCACAAAACTCTCGGCCCCGGCCCCCTGAACCATTCAGCTCAAATTGAGATCGAAGTTTCTGAGAATTCTGTGTGGCGAGGCGAAGCGCAGCGTCACTGCCGAGAGGGTTTTGCAGGCTGCTCCTATTGTTTGCAGGTTTGGGTTTAGGGCTGGAGGGTACAAATAGTTTTGGTCGCCCGGATTGGGGAGTGGTCTTGTTGCACCAATTGTTTATCACCTTTTCGCGACGCTCCCTGATCTGTTGTTTGCATGATTCCGCTTGAGACGAGAAGTTTGAACCTGATTCCCGGACCGGTGTTGAGGGGCTACCCAAATTTGCAAGTTTGACGTCTTAGAAGAGCGATGGATCCCCCGTTTGCTCAAACCCATCGGGCGTGTGCTGATTATGGTCATGCAATTGTGTGGCCTAAACCTGAACTAGTCCGTCATTCTGGCTCACAAGTCGGAGCCCAAAGACTGCATTTAGTTCAGATAGCCAGCAACCTATGAACAAGCTATGTCCTTCAGAGACGAACAAGGTGAAAACTGAGATCTTGTAAGCCCAATGGTGGTGAGAGTCGCAACCCCTGAGTTCTCAGACCCCGGCCGATGGACAAGGTTATGGAGCTGGCTTCTCTGGAGCCCAATGTCTTCCACTACAGTGCTGGCATCGTCGTGCCTTGGGTGTCGAATAGAAAGCGTGGCAGCCACATCCTCCACTCCTACTGCTACTGCTACTATTTTCACCACGACCAAGCAGAAGAACAAGAAGAACCAGAACACCACCNCACCGCCACCGCCACCACCACCACCACCACCACCACCAGGCCCAGCGGCACCCCCAAACACAACTGCGACAACAACTGCAACCGGAACCGCGGCAGCGACAGTACCAGAGACAGCGCCACAGTATCAGCAGCAACAACAACAGCAAGATTACTACTGTAGTGCTTCTTCTGCTACTATTGCCGCGACGACGGAGACTCCTACTACAATCACTGCGACAGCCACTGGATCGCAGCCCCTGCCTGCGACATTTTGCGATAGTTACGACTACCACCATGACAGAATTTGAAATTCTACTCGCCTTATGCCTGCACTGGCCATTTCCATGAACTTCCCTAATTAGGCCCGAAGCCTAGTCTCCCTAAGCCGTAATGCCCAAAACCGCCAAATCTTAAACTCTTGTTTTGAAGGCCCTTGTGCCCTTGTTCCAACTCACCGAGGCCTCCGAGCGAAGCCATGACTGGCAGCGCGCCATGAGCATGCTGGAGCAGATGCAGGCCTGCAAGATGGGGTTTAGGATTGCGGTACACCACTCCAGCACAGAGAGAGAGAGAGAGTTAGAGAGAGAGAGAGAGAGAAAGAGTAGCTTAATACACTTTCACTGCCTTTTCGGTCGCAAGTCATCTAACTTCACTCCCCTCCAAAAGCCCGTTAAAAGGCGGGCGGGACATAGATCCCGGGGGGCTTCACCCGCCCCTTAAGTCTGGGAGAAGAAGAGTGAGAGAGCGAGAGAGAGAGAGAGAGAGAGAGAGAAAGAGAAAGAGAGAGAGAAGAGAGAAGAGAGAAGAGAGAGAGAAGAGAGAAGAGAGAGAGAAGAGAGAAGAGAGAAGTCAGAAGAGAGAAGAGAGCAGAGAGAAGAGAGAAGAGAGAAGAGAGTGAAGAGAGAGAAGAGCGAGACATAAAGACCGGGCCTGCATGTTGCCGAGGGCTTCAGGGGCAAGGGCCCTTACGATGTCGGATAAAGTGACCGGTGTGGCTTAAGGGCTTCTGTCAGGGTGAGGAAGGGCTAAACCTCAGGCACTTCGGCTGATGTGCCGCCCATACCTACTTTTCTGTTGCGCTGCCTCTTGCTGCTGTGTCACAGTGTCAATCAAGCAGCAGTAGGATTGGCACAGTTTCAGTGAGTGGAGTGCGAGTCACGACATTTGGCAAGGTACGTTTCGTAGACGGCTTCAGGCTAAACCGAACACGACGCCTCGCCCGGTTCACGAAGATAAGGGATGCATTGAACCCTAAGCCCCCTAGACACTTTAACCTCCGTAAACTGTCTGCAAACCTCAGACCCCACACGAAACCTGGAGTCCAGGTGGTTGAGGTTACACCCAACGAGTATAGCTTCAGCTCGGCGATGAAAGCGCTCTCTGCAGCTGTGCAGTGGCAGAGAGCCCTGCATGCCCTCGGCCACCTGGGTCTGCTCAGACTGTTTCCTTGAAACTTTAGGCTTAGAGCTGCTGGTTTCAGCAATAGGTTTAGGCATTTGGGATTGTGGTTCGAGACCTTTTAGATAGAATTCACTTGTTGGGTGTCTGTAGAGTCTGACGTGTTCGGTGTGATATTTTTTCTCGGGAGCCAAAATATGCCCTAGCCGGAACCATCATAAACACTGAGGATGGTTACTCAAGGTTCACATTGGGGCGTTGTGCTGTGTTGCTGAGCCCGAGGCCTTGCGCAGGATCGGCAGTCTTGCAACGTCATGGGCTTCAGTGCCGCCATGGGGTGTCTTGCAGAAAAATGAGCGCAGAGGCAGTGAATGGCCTCTGATTCACTGATGGGCAGTCCCTACTTCTGCGAATCCCACGATCGGTTGCCGCATGCTAATTCTGGAACCCGCACAGAAGTTTTACAAAAAGCAAATTATCGAGGCTCATAGAAGTTCAGGGGCCGGTGGATTCCTGGGTAGCTCAGGGCCTGCGTGAAGGCGACGCAGTGGGCTGAGGCCGGTGCGCTGGGTGTATCTCCTGTCCAGGGAATATCGGGGCCTTGTGGATGAATTAGAATGGGTTGAATAGGGTTACTTTGAGGGTTCCGTCCTTTTTAGAATAGGGCTTCCGGGTATCGTATGCTAGACAAAAAAGAGGAACCCTAAGGAGGAACAGTGTCAGGAATGATTCAGACTTCTAAATTATACTAGTCGTGGGATCTACAGAGCATAGCATAATACGCGTTGTTGCGGGAATGTGGTGACACCCAAGGGACAGCATGTCAAGGAACCAAAGAGGATTTTGAAGATCTCTTTGTGGGAGGTCTTACTTAGGAGCTGTCGCTTCCAGGCTCTGGAGATCTTCTCGCAGATATGGTGGGCCGAGGAGCCGGCGGGAAGTTTGCTTCAATAGGATTCAGTGTCCTGTTACTGTCTCTTCGCCGCAGACTTGGGAGCAGGAGTCGCCAGACACCCTTTGTTACAATGCCGTCCTCAACGCGTGCCAGGCAGCCGGGAATCTGTCATGCCTGGTGAATACCCTGTCGGCACAGAATTATGTATAACACGTGCTGCAGATGCACATCGAGCAGATGTCCATGACATCGAATCAAGTGTGACTGCGAGCTTAGGAATGGATGCCCAGAACCCCAACCCCTTCACACCAAACCTCGAGAGCTTGAAAGACCCTGGACTCCCAGACATTTATATACTTCGGCTAGGCAGGCGGGAAGAAGCACCGACCCTCTAACACGAAACTTTAACCTACGCAAGAACATCCTCCACAACTTTTTCCTCTGCACCTGAAGCTGGACAGAATACACACGCCGCAATTTACCTTTCGGAACTAGCTATATATGATGCCCAAAAGCTCTGAAGGGCTCATCTCTACAAACCCTAAGCTTCTTCAATGAAGGCTGGCCGAAGCTGGCAGTTGGCAGTGGATGTGCTGCAGGCGTGGGAAGAGGGTCCAGGGTTTGGGATGTTTGGGGCGCATGGCCAACATTGGTCTCGCACAGAGGATCGTCCTCGGATCAGCGGCCGAGCCGTTCAAATAAAAGATGCTCGTGCTGTCCAAACTGTGCTGGCCAGGAGATGTATGTCGCCGCCATGCAGCCGAACAGCTATAGCTTCTTTGATTAGATTGCCATTGTGTAAATGCTAAAGATCCGGGTGGCCAGCTGTACGCCAAGAGCTGTACATCAATGTGCTTTGCCTGCTTTGCCCTGGCAGAAGTCAGCGACACCGATCTCAGCAGTAAGTGACACGACCCAGGGTTTAGTCTAGGGTTGAGGGCACGAAGCCCACGCCATCCGAATGAGGTTACAACATGATGCTCGGGTCCTTGGCCAAGGCTTCACAGCAACTTGACTCGCAGCCTTGATATGAAACTGAGCTCTTCATCGTGCATCTCAGTTCTTTTAGGTCGGTGGGCTGAGGCATGCGCTTCACTCAATAAGGACTGATCCTGTTCCCGCATGATTATCCGTAAGCAGCTAGAGAGGCCCGAATATGTGTCTCGGGCAGCTGGCTGTGCTGAGCGTTTCTGGCTGGATCCTGATCATGAATTGCCCTGAGCTAGGCCCCTGATGCAGTGCTTATAGGGATCCGAATACAATCCTTTGAATGTTAGGCTTCTGATTGCAAAGGCCCACTGGAAAAGCTGCACCTCTATCTCATGAGCCCTTCCACTGCCTATTGACTGTTGCTTATCACCGCCGACAGGACTAGGTTTTGCTGGACCCTACACCCTAAACCGCCTAGTGACGATCCCTTAAGTGATCTGTCGTTGTTTTTCCCCCCAGGGCCCTATGAGTCACGCATTTTGCTTAACATGAGAATAGGACCCTGGGAGCGAAGAGGTCCCAGCCAGTACAGTTGCTTTATGCGTGGACCAGAACCATTGTTGCTTCTACTCAGACTATTCCCTTAGTGAAGTTTCACTTGTCAGACTCCGAACCATATGCCTCGCCTGGATTGTCCGAGTGCGAGCACCGAAACCCTAAACCCCTCAACAGACCTCGAACCACATGCCTCGCCTGGATTGTCCGTTGTGAGAGCGTAAACCCCTAAACCGTGACCCGTGGACCCCGGGAAGGCGAAGGAAGAGCCGATTTGGGAGAACAGAGTCTTCAAGCCTTCAACAAGACGGGGCAACAATCTGAGGACTCATCCCCTGCGACCGCTAGCCCTAGAAGCAAGCGATGTGTTTATGAGGTGGGAGAGCACTCTCGCTCTCTTTTCTGACGATCCCTGGCTACGCTTCGCAACGGATGCTGCGACCGGCGGGCTCGAAACTCCTGTCTGTTGTTTGGGTTTCCGGTGTGGGCACCCGGATCTACAACTAATGTACGAATGGGATGGATGAGTGTGCCTTCCGCATCAAGCAGTTAACCAAATCTCCACCCTTCATTTTCTGCTGGGTACTTGCTTACGTGTACAATGCGTCAGAATCATTCAGCTCTTTCTCGGCCCGAGTCCGAACACTCTGGCAAGACTTGACAGAAATTCCTTGCAAGACGTCTGAAAACAGGGGTGGAAAAGCATCTGACTTCATCCCACCAAGTAAGAAGATGAAGTGAATAACTTCTTAGATAGCTATCCCGTCGAATCCGGCTTACACCCTTTCAAACCCAGCCCGCGTGGTTCCAATTTCTCAATAAATTCCTGCACACCTTTCCTAAATTGGTATATCAATCACACCCATGCCTATCCTCCCCAATTCTCATCCACATCGAGACCGATAAATCCAGGAACCCCGTACGAACTCCCCAAATGCTCGCAGAAGTTCGTCGGAGGCGGTTCGGCCAAACGAAGTTCGTTGAACCCGTGGCCTTTACACGTCAGACCGTTCCTCGTTGTAGCAAGCCTGCACGTAATGTCGGGCCAAAGCCGTCCACCCCGGAGGACATACAATGCAGCTGCGCCAGCCTTTGCCCAGAGCGCTCTTGCCTCGGCTCTGTGGTGGGGGGTTTTGGGAAGCAGCTGTTGGAGAGCCAGGTTCCGGATCCCGACGGCCCAAGTCTCCGCGCATTGAGGTTTCTCAAACTCTGTAATCGGCCTTATCCCAAACAGGTCCCCAAGATGCATGATAGCTTTTGGAATTCCGTTTTGAGGCGCAGTGGAGAGCAGCTGTGCACCTCCTGGGCCATGCAGCGGCAAAGGGCATCAGCGTCGAGCGTGGCATCCCGGGCTTACAAAGTCCTTACCATAGGGGCCTGAATAGTTAGAATAGGGTTTTGGGGCCCATTATACTATAATATTAATAAGGAGTTCCAAAATAGTATAGGTGATTTTTAAGGCCTCCGTATTAGTTTCAGGGGTTGGGAAGTTTGGGGGTGCAAAAAGCCTCTACGCCTCATTTCTTTTTCGGTTTCTCCAACTCCCAACTGCCTCGCAGCTGAGTTTCTGCATGGCATGTCTGCCCGTACTTACCAGGAGTATTGTAACACGAACACCTGCAACGAGATCCAGGATTTTCCATGTTGAGCCGGTCGGCATCACGACTCCGCACCGCCCCTTCTTGTTCCCCAATGTTGCAACCATTTACAGTGGATAGCCGGTATGCTTTGAGCGAAAACTGCACCTGGTGTGAATTGACCGCCGCACGAAGAGCTGCCCAGGAGCTTTGGATGCAGCCATGCGTGCCTGCGAGAGTTGTGTCTCGGCATCTGTGGGATTGGGCGTCTGCTGCTATTCCATAGCGGCTTCGAGCTTGGAATTGTGATGGAGTAATCGAGATTTACATCCTTTCAAGACAATGAATCACTAAGTACGTGCTTCCATCGCATTTTAGCACCAGCGCGTTTTGGTCGTCTCGTGCCAAGTAACTCTTGAGTTGAGTTTCTCGGTCAGCCCTCTGCGCAGACTGTGTAAGTGTTGTACATGCCCCAGCACACCAAACAGAGCCAGGCGGGCAATGGGCACAGGCACGCTCTTCTGCGGGGTCCCGCTGGAGCTCGAAGGGAGGATTGGTTTCACTGTTCCTTATGCTGTGTGGCATTTTTCCAAATATCAGCGAAGTCGTTGAAGCGTAAGTTTTCAACCAGTGCAGCTGTGGAAAGTGCTTCCTCGTTGCAGGTGCTGGCACTGCAGCCCTCACTTCAGCGCCTCTGCCGTCCAGATCCGGAAGAGGTGGCGCTCCTGGAGGTGACGATGGAGGGACCGCCGGAGGGAAGCATCATCATTGCATCAGGATGGTGTGCTATATCGGTGTCGGTCGTGTAGGTGGTATCTATGGTGTATTGCAGTTCGTAACTGAGCAAACGACCGCCAATTAGAGCATGTGCGGATACTTTGCTGTGCTGGAAGGACTGTTGATGATATAAATCCTGCAGTACCCATAAACAGGAATATACCATTGTTCCCATAGTTTAGGGTCCTTAAGGTAATGCAGGATCTATATCGTCAACAGTATGAATCATTAGTAAGCCCGCAGCAAAACTTGGTGTGTCCCACCAGAACACCCCACGGGCTGGTGAATTGTTCTAGCGGATTCTAGCGAGCCAAGCACAGTTGGTTTCTATAAACTCAGAATGTGGAGGTGGCACAAGATGAACACACACACACATATATATATATATATCATACATATATATGCACACATATATATATGCACATATGTATATACACATATATTCCTTTACGACTTTACGACTTGCAAGCACAGCAAATCTCAGATTGGATTGGCGGCCCACAAGTCTTAACCTCCTTTATGTTTTTATGACCTTAACTTTGTCATGAAGACGTTAACCCCTCCCACCCTACATCCCCCCTCCTCCCAAATATGGCCTTGTTAGATTGATAGTGAGGCTTTATTCCGCTCCGAATAAAAGGAGGAAATAAGGCTGGAAGAAGCTATCTTGGTCTTATTTCGCTGCCACCCGAATCAGCGCCAAATTAGTGATCAATTAATCATTATTTGTACGGACGTCAAGAACAGACGAGCCCAAACAAGGCCCAAACCAGGCCAAAATAGTAATAGGGCCCAAATAGAGCCCAAATAGAACGTAATACGCTTCCATTGGCAGGTGACAGGAATTCTGCGATGCCCCGACGCGACACCAATTACAAAAATTACAAAATATACCAGACATACGCTTATTTGGGTCTTGTTTTGGCTTTCGCAACATAAGGGTACTGCGAAGCAGGTGGGGTAGTTAGCTGGGGGTAGTTAGCAGCGAGCGTTTACATGGTTTAATAGTCTCTGGTGTGCCTTGTTTAATGCAACACGAATGAAGTGTCCGTTCGCTTTACAATTAAGCCCAATGCATGCCCAAGAACGCAACCTAGACTCACTGTGTGACGTAGAATGAGGTGGGAAGGAAAAAGCTGCGTATTCGTAGAATTAGCAAAACGCAGAGGTCGAGTTCCGACCTCTAACCTTGTGGCCAGCATCATGCCAGCATCCATGGTCAGAAAGGACCCGGCGAGCTGACTGAGCCCATGGCGAATGCACTTCGGTATCAGTGGCTCGAACTGGAAGCCAGGTGTTTGCATTGCGGCTTTAGTCATCAAATTTAGTATCAAGGGCGTAAGCTTGGTTTAGGGTGTAGGGGCTTAGCCTCGGCACAGGGTTTTTCGGCTAGTTTGAGAGCGTTAGCGGGATTTATGTTTGTACGGCTTCGGGTAAGCCAACTCGAACATAAGTAAAAGGCGCAAGTACGAAGGCCTTTGCAGGGCTCCAGGCAGAGCTGAGGCGGGGCGGTGTGAGTGTGAGCTCGACTCGATTCCGGTGTTTCTTGATAGTTCCTCATATCCCTGAACCCAAACCAAGCTTGCGTTTCGAAAAGCAAGCGGCCACAGACCCGATGGCTAAAAGATCGGTATACGACTCCTCACCCGGTCTGCTGTTGCAGCCGCAGTGTGCCAGTTTTGACTTCGGAGTCTCTGCTACGGGGTTGGCAATGCGCCTCCCAACCCTGTAAATGTGGTAATTAGTCGACCTATCCGTGCACTTGGACTCTGAGAGAACACCAACACCTGAAGTCAAGGGACTGATGTTGCGGCATCTCGTCCGATGTGGAGCGCAAGATTTGTTTCGGGGCCCTTGCACCCCTCTTTAAGCCTGAAATCTGAAATGCCCCAATTGACCTTGGATTCTGCCGTCCTGGCATTCGCAAAAGCGATAACCTGCAGGTGGCTGTACGGCTATCCAGGCGTGCCTGAGGGCCAGGAGATCCGCCGAGTGGGTGATATTGTGGAAAGGGTAGCTTTCTAGAGTGGCTGGAGTTCTGTTTGGATTTGGCATGTTGTTTTTTTGACACAGTTCAGACTCCTTCCGTCGTACCGAGAGCGCTGGAAGCAAATATTCGCCTCAGACATGTCCCAACAGCCCTAGCCAGATGCGGTTTATCTTCGACCAGCCGCACATGTTTCCGGGGTCCTTTACAGGACCAGCTGACCCACGGCTTCTTCAAGTATGTCGCATCCATGCAGGCTGCGGTCGTCTTGGCCAGGGTATCTTGGTCGCTTGCCATAGCCCTCTGCCTCGGAGCTAAAAAGCTTCTCACGCAACATGCTTAGAGAAACTTTGCGGCCCGGAGTTTCAGTGCATATAGTGCGATCGTCCTTGCGGAGGCGATGGCAGCGCGCCAGCTCCTGTGGCTGAATCCTTCTGCCTCCAGTGTACTGGACCCGTTTTGTGGATCTGGCACAGTCCTCATAGAGGCAGCGCTTGCAGGGAAAGCTGCCACAGGCTCGGATGCATCGCCTTTGGCCGCCTTCGTGGTGCGGCACCACACTGACGTGGACCGCATCAGTTTGGATTCGCTGCGGGCCCAGGCGAGGGCCCTGGCTCCCGACGAAAAAGAGCTGAGCTGGGATGACTTACGAGGCCGCTTGCGTGCCTTACCAGAAGGCCCCGTGACATCCGCCCTTTGGTTCTGCCTCCTCGTCGCCTTGCAGCGCGCAGGCGACGCTACGTCTGGTTCCAAAGGCTTCGTGGCGTCTCAGAGCTCGGGAGATCCGCCAGGGAAGCTTTGCCGGCCCATGTTCCTCGGCACCGTGGAGCTCTATGCCGCACAGCTGAGTGCACTTCGATCCTCGATGCCTTTCCCGGACTTGGTGAGAACCTGGGTTGCTGAGTAGTACCCTTTTTCCCTTTCCAATTTAGGGTCCCCTTATGAAAACCTATCACAGTATACCCCTCATACGAAGGGGGCTACTCAGAAACCGAGGAACCGGGTGTGGGGATGCACGAAAGCTGCAGCTCAGCCGGCCTGTGGAGGCCGTGATCACCAGCCCACCCGATCCTGGCGTGTACAGCTATGCCAATGCTGCCTGGCTGAGTTACTGAAGAGGCTCTAAGAATTACCTACACTATTTTGGGGTTCCTGATTGTAATTATGGTATATTATAACCCCCAAACCCTATTCTAATTCTGAAGGTCCCTATATTAGCTTTTGCGGCCTTTCCCTGATACTTACTTGATGTTTTCAAGCAGAAAACCTTGAAAAGCACAGGCAGATACCATTTCTAGCTGAAGCGGTGCGAGGGGCTACAGAGTCGGCGAGCCCACTGCTAGGAATGATGGGCGAGCTAAGCTCGCCCTAGTCCATCCGAAAAGCCACGCAGAAGCCCTGGACGATAATCAAGATTTGTCAGGTTTTCCGGTTTGGGTTTTCGGGCTGGCGATTTCGGGGTTGGGGTTTGGTTTCTTTTACTCGCTCTTGCTCCCTTGTATTTATGCTCCTCACTCTTGTCTTCGTGGCTTCTTATGTCAGCAGCAGCAGTAACCTTTTAACACCAGCAGTGCAACGACTAATAACACTATGTGACATAGTAGCAAGAATCGTCACAGTAGTACCAGCAGCCAATAAAGCCTGATAGTACACTATAGGTCTTAACACGTGCTGTAAGCTCTAAGTCAATGGTATGAGCTAGGATATAAATTAGTCGGTCCAAAATCTCAAGGCACAGGCCTAAACTAAACCCTAAACCCCTTATCTCGCCTGGCATGTCCGAGTTGTGAGAGCGTAAACCCCCTATCTCTCAACCCCTACACCCTAAACTTTAGTCCTGAACCCCTAAACCCCTAAACCCCCTAAACCCTAAACCCTCCTCACAGTAGACTCAGTAGACTTTGCATCCGAGTCGAGGCGGCTCGCCTCACCCCGGGCTGGCTCAAGGGCGCTGCCGAGGCCTTCGGGAACTCCGAGGATCTCGCGAGGCCGGTCTGAAAAATGGAGGGCTCCTTTAAAGGGGCCCTTTCATTAAAGGAGCACTATAATGGTTCCCTTAAGGGAACCCAAAAAGGATCCCTTAAAGGGAACCGGGACCTACAGGAACCTGATTCTGCAAGGGTTTCTATAAGGGCTACTGGTCACTAGTCTATATCCTTTAACGGGAACCTAGGTTCGTTTTGGGGTATGGTGTATTATGATTCTGTTGAAGAAGCCTGAGGTATGGTATTGGTAGATTCAGACCCCGAAGTTCAGGCCTTTTTTGGGTATCCCTTAGACACTAGGCCATAAGGCCTGAGACCCGTTGCCCTACAGAAAAGCAGAAGACTTACATAGGGGTGTCAGGGGGTGAGTTGTGCGGTTTGGGGTCTGGGGTTTTGAGCTTCAGACAGCAGGCCACCTTGAATCCTTACCCGTTCGAGATCTTACAACGTTCAACCCCCTCAGACCCGGCACCTCCGGCTGCGAAAGCTCAACCCGCAGTCAAAGCGTCCAGAATTTACCCATCGTTTAATGTTGCATGGGGCAACTGGTCCGACCAACAAACTAGGCCGGGCCGCCCAGACATTGCGAGGTGGAGGGCGTGAGAGAGAGATCGATAAAGAGGAGCCCGCGACTCGGAAGGATGGAAAGCATGGAGATCGGCAGCCTTTCCTCAATGGAGCGCCTTCAGCCGATACGGGCGGGGTGATTTCCGGGTTTTGAGGGGATTCAAGGTTTGAGGGTTTGGGGTGTGAAGGCTCCAAAGATATGCCACCTGCCCAGAGGTCTGCCCACTTTCAGTCCACCACTATTACATGTAAGAAAAGCCTGAGACGAGAACCGTAGGCAGCAGCGGTTTCGGTGCCCGTCCGTGGACAGCATAAGGAAGCCCGAAAGCCATCGAAAGCCCAAGAGCCAAAAGACTGCAGACACGTCCAACTCCTCAAAGACTTGTTGTAAACGAGCACGCAGGCCTACGGTTGATGGACAAAATCCTGCATGACCCATAATAAGGAATATACCATAATTCCCATAGTTTAGGGTCCTTAGGGTCATGCAGGATTTTGTCCATCAACCGTAGGACCTCGGATCCCCGTCAGGCAACATCCTGCAGACCCATTATGGGTTTACTTTCAGGCAGGGTCTCAACCAATCACAAGCAAGCTTGAAGATGGCGGCTTCTAACCCCAAATCCCGTCAAAGCCCTGTCATAAGGATGGCGCCTGAGAAGTTTGCGACCACCTGGCGCAAGTAGCCGGCCTGCAGAGAGGATCAGTGGACTTAGGGTTTAGGGGTTTTGGGCAACTTTTTTCAAGGTTTTGAATTTAGGCTGGGTGCGTTGGCACCCCTATCGACTAGGATAACCTCAATGGGGATCCCGCTACATATAAGAGACATGTATGATGAGCTCATCGCTTTTCCGGCCACATGTACACTGGGTGTGGCAGTTTCCCGATACTCGAACACCAAACTCTATGTTCTTAGCATCCCCGAGCCTCAGCCTCAGGCAGCAGGAAGAGTGGCTACAAGTCATCTGGGACAACCTCCTGCCCGAGGGCACGGCCACGCTAGTGCTGCCCGGCTCAGACTAAGCAAAATGCGGTTTTGGAACCTTGAGCCCAAAATTGGTGCCGCGGGGAGTGTCTACAAATCTCACGTAGCATCCCAACCCCCTAAGTGCATCTAAGTGCACCAGAGGCTGTAGGGAAATGTTCGTTTTGATGTCATCTGGCGTCGCAAAACGCACACTAATTATCTGGGTTTGAATGCTTCTGCCTGGTGGAGGCTCTGTTGCTTCGAGCTTGCACCAGTTGCAGGCTTGTGGGTTTAAGGGCAGATTAGAGCTCAATTCAGGCTCCGCGTGCAAACAACAAAGGCTGCTTATGGGGTGCCGTTTCCTGCAGCGGCAATTCGGTTGAGCTACCCGTGAATGCTTCATGCCATCTGCCCTGCAGGTCCTGACCTAGCTATGAGGGAGTCATGAGTTAAGATTGGGAGATTCAAAGGTTTTTCACCGAAGCCCCGACCCCGAAGCTGAAACCATGCCCCGACCCTTTGAGTGCCCAGGCTCCAAGCCCCAAACCTCGCACTCCAAACCCAGATCCTGGACCTCTCAAACCCCCGAAACCTGAGGATCGGGGATGGCGCCGGTGCGCATCTCAGTGGATCAGGGTCCCGCACTCTTGGAGGCTTCTGACATGTTCTGACATGCTGTGGAAGGATGAAAGAGTAGCCGCAGATGGAGGCAGTCTTGTCGAGACGACGACCTCTATTCTACGTTACTGTTTGTATCATATCATGTTATACTTCAGAATAGTAAGGTACAGCATATTATGTTATACTACATTACTATCCCACTAGACCTTGCCGCACTCAGATCTGGACAACTTGGCGTCGACAAAGGAAGCGGCCAAGGAGTACTACGGGAGGGCATCCGGGTTTATTGGTTCCGCAGGGTATATTCTACCCCCTTGCAGAAATGTTTCGATCGTTTACTTGATTGAGGCCGTCGAGGGCAGTCGAGTCAAGGCATGGAAAGTTACGAAGAGCGGCGCTGAACGCTGTTGACCGCTACTTTGGGGACATGAAGCATCTCATCACGCTGCAGACATCGCAAGCAGCCCCGAACTTCAATCAATTCGTACAGACGTCAACGCAAAGGGACCTGTTTCACAATCACTCTCCCTCAAGAAGGCGGTCGGCTTTGCCGTACTGGCCACGGCGACTATCCGCACCTTGCCTTTTCAAAACATGAGTTCGCCTGGCCCAGACCAATGCCTAGTCAATCATAGCTTTAGCTGTTCTAGATTCCAGCATATTTACAGTATAGTACATCATAATCACTATAGTATGTTATACAGTCAGTATATGACAGTCTATTTCAACATATGTTCGTAGTTCGACTCAACATCCAGCAACAAGGCATTACCTGTTTTAAAGTCCGAGGCTTCAGTCGAGTAGTCCAGTGTAGCAGGCAAACCTTATAGAATCCTAAGCAGCTCAAGCCCTCAAGTCGAGGGCGGCTTTCACAGTGCATGTTGCGCAGTAGCCTACTTCCAATGCTTCTTGACCTAGCTTTCTGGCAAGCCCACAAGACCCCGTACATGAGCCCTCAGATGTACCACCCTGCAAATCTTAAGAAGTCGTCATGAGCACTAAGTCTTCAACCCACTCCAAACAGCTCAGAATGCATAGCACTGAGCCTCAACTCCCCAAAGTCACCGCCCAAAGAGTCCCAAAGTGTGCCCAGGGATGGCACGTGACATGCCCCGCCGCTTCGACTCGCGTGGCGTGCGGCGGACACAGCATGTCGTGCATCTGCGAAAAAGGATGCGCCTCCGGACACATGGAGCTCAATCTGTTAGCTCTAATAGGGGGTCTGAAGAATCGGAATAGGGTTTCGGGTGGTTCCTTATTATAATTATCGAATAGTGGCCCCAAAACCCTATTCTGGTTATTAAGGCCCCTATATCTATATTAAATCTCGCAAGCTCGTTCCCGTTTGAGGCAGTTCCTTAACGGGGGTAAAAAAAGCTTCGGGTATGCAGATTCAGGTTTTGGGGCGGCATCCGGGGATTACGTTTGACTTGTAGGCCCATTGTAGGCTTTGTGGTTCAATAGGATTGTAGTGATCGGAACCTGCTAGCTTGGCAGAGCAGAAGTGGCCAGTCGAGTCTGGAGACCTTGACCGACCTCCGCGTATGGTCGGTCGTTTACGTTTACATGATTGGATGACTAGTCTGCCGTGCTTTGTCGCAATGTTGCTTGGTATGTTACACTTGGCTGGCAGTCTAAGCTTAAGTTCGGTTTTTCGTGTTAAGCACTATGTAACATCATAACCCCTATACAGCCTTAGCAATTAAGACACTAGATTCTCAACCCTCCCACCCGTAATCCCACAGCCCCTAAGCTACTAATGCCCTTAACCTTTCACTCAAACAACCCTAACAGCGTATAAACGTTAGACCTCTAAACCACATCCCTCCCAAGGCCCCATCTCTCCAAAGTGCCTCCTAAGACCTGCCCCCATCTGCCCCAAAGCCGCCGAGCTCAGGTTCTACTTTCCCGAGCCGGAGCCCCGCCCACGACCTCCGCCCATGTCCGCGGAGGATGAGAAAGGTACATGGCCAAGGTTTAGGGGTGAGGGGAGTGTGTGCGGGTTCCGGGGATATGGTTTTAGGACCTTTTAGGGGTTCGAGGTCTAGTAGGTTTTTCCAGAGCTTTGTGACTTTTGGAGCTTGTTGGATTGAGGGTTTAGGAGTTATAGAGTTTGGGATTCAGATACACAGCCTACGGGAGGTGAGGCTGTCGAGACCTTTAGGCCATTCCGTGACAATTCCTAGGCTTGGTTGCTTGGATTTCTCATTGGAGGACCCTGATCATAAACTAGGCTAACCAAGAAACCGTATTACAGTTCGGTGTCCAGGTAGCCAGGCAAACAGATAGGTAGATGCATAGAACTTTGCATGCAGAAAGTGTCTTTCTGCATACGCATTATGCCAGTATGAGAGAAACAAATTCGAGACGAGGGGTTGGAGTTACCGAAAGCAGTACAGTAATGGTTAAAATGCTACGGCCTTGGGCTCTTTGCTTTAACTTTCAATTCGGCTGATTCACCTGCTCCAGCCGGGATCTAAGAAGCCATAAGCCCGTCACGTTTTTTTGAGCCACGCTGGCTTGCGTGGTTCGCAGAGGGGCGGTCTAAAGTTAGATAAAGTTTGGGTCTTTCTGAGACGTCCACTTCAACAGTTCTTTCTCGAACAAGGTCGCGACTTAATCTTTCGTCGATCTGAGGTCGGCTCATGTTTGGCGTCACTATGGCCACGGCGGGTGGGCAGGACATGCGGGGACCCGTTTAAACAACACCAGGGTTTTTCAGCAAGAAAGTCAGGGCGCTCCTGAACTGTAAGGTTTACGGCTCCGGGTTTGGACTTCGAGCTTTCGTCACAAGTCTGATCCGGTTGCTGCTTCACTGGGGGAGACCGCGCTGCAGGTTGGTTACCTCCTTGCCCAGCTTCTCCTCTCATCCGACACTTGTGATGAAGATGTGGAGAAACTAGTTGCTGCCATCCTCAAATGTGAAGTTTATAATTACCCTACCTTCTCCTACCCTTGCCAGTCTTATTCAGTTGGAGTGACGTCCAGGATCGCAATGAGCAGTCGGAGACCCCGGGCAACGCCAGGCGTATGCCCAAACACGATGAGAGAGCTTCTTTTCAAAGTGTGTTTCTTATGTGAGGGGTTGAGATGTCGGACGTGGATCCTGGGTGCCTCTCTCAGGGTATCGTACTTCTTCTCTGGGATTTTCGGAGACCCCGGAGCAAGCCCGAAGTGGGAAAGGGCCCTCGCACCCTCGAAGACCTATGGTTTTGCCCAAACCTGCCAGTTGATGAGTTGATAGTGTAGTGTATCTAGACTTTTTCATAGTTAGTATACTTATTATAGTATATTATGGTATACTATAGTACCAAAATTTGTACATTATGGCACACTGTAGTACAATATCGTATGTAGGGCCTTTCAGCGCCTCGAGACCATGGACAGGCCTCCGTAAGCTGGAGCTCGGGCACTTCCTGGCAGGCTGAGAGTGCTTCTAGAGGCTCCTCGGCTGCAATGATTTTTGGTTTTGGGTTTGGGGTGTTTGCATCTAAAGCTGGTTGTTTTGACGGTTTAGGGTTTAGGGTTTCCGTGCTGAAAAAGGTTTGGGGTAAAGGGTTTAGGGTTTAGAGAGACCTCGTTCAAGAAGGGTTTAGGGTTTAGGGTCGGGCATCGGAGTCTATTGCTTTGAGGCTTCAGAATGATCACTCCATCGAGCTTTGATGGCATAGAATAATTAAGTGTTTCTCCACTATAACACATAAACGTAGTGTATCTCCCGGCTGTGCCTAGATGCGAGTGCTGAAACTCCCATATCTTATGCCCCACACCCAGCAAAAGAGAGGTGGCTCAGCGGCTTGGAGACGATCCCTGTGCACAGGGGGCGGGAGGGGGTGGAGGTTCTGAACCATGGTCGATACCTTATAGAGTTTCTTTGCAGGGTATACGGTGTAGGGTTCAGGGTTTGGGGATTAAGGTCCGAGGTAGTAGAAGTCCTGGTCATGTAAGGCTCATCCCCGAAGAGACCCTGCTGGAATGTACAGCCACCCCCACCTGTACCTCCAAGACAAGAGACTGTGTAGCGAGCCGGCGATCTCAGTTTCACGCCTCCGTTTTCCGACATCGGCTTCCGTGCTGCACCATGAACCCGGACTTGTGTCAGCCATTATGGAGTTTAAGTTTCGAGGGAGGCGCCAGGGGTTGTGACTGTGGTGTGACATGCACGAGACGCCCGCGCGACCTCTTCGCTGAAAATTTGACTGCGAGCTTTCGCTTGCCTGCCTTCAGCGCCAGTCAAGTGGATATGAGCTTCGGATCTTGCCAGGATTAGGAACAAGCTAACAGTATCTCGGGCAAACTTCCCTTGGCGTCCATGGAGGTTTACTATGGGCTAAGCTTTCGGCGGTTTGTTTCTTCTGAATCCCTTGATCCCAGCGGCTGCTGAAGGCGAAACTTCTCCCACAGAGTTTCTCTTTTGATGTTGTTTTAAACATTCTCTTAGCCCTCAGCCCTGTTGAAAATGCATAGAAACCCTGAGAGTGCTGTTCGCATGCATGAGAAATGAGAAACCTGTCTGGTTCACGCGGCCCGAGCCGGAGCCCCATTCCGCAACCTCCAAATGGAGGTGCCTCCTAGCTGTGGGGAGGAGGCAAAGGCTGCAGATGCAACGTTTAGATATGACTCCACTTGTTCTTCCGGCCTGTCCATAGTTTGTGCCGCCAAGGCACAGCGACTACAGTAGCAGGGTTGATCAGACTTGCTGCGGGCAGCTATCGCTTGCCAGAGGCTGGAAGCCTCGCATGTGCAGCGGAGAAAAAGGAAGTGTGTGGATCTTGTTTCGGACGTGGGTGATAGATCGGCGAATTGCGCTCGTATGCAGCAGCTTATGGTATGCTTGGAAGTTGCTTTCTCACTTGTGTCTAAGCACCCGTCAATGCATCATCCACTACAAAAGAACCGCTACCGCAGCCCTGTCCACAGCAGGCGCAGGGGAGAAAAGGGGCGGGTGGCTGAGAGTGATGTGCTCGTTCTCCGTGAGTTGTCAGCTACACAGTCCGTTGGTTTCGATATAATTAATAATTGCTGGGGACGTAGGATGCATATGTGTCAAAGGCCCTGGCACACAACAAAGACCCTGTAATGGATGCACACAGGGAACTTTGAAACTGATGAATCACGGAAAATAGGAAGACGGTTAGGCATGAGCACTCTTCATGAGACACACATAGACATATAGATAAAAAGTAATAGTAATAACAATAATAATAATAATCATAATCATAATAATAAGAAGAATGAAAATAAGAACAATTATATGTATATATGTATCTTATTTATTCATTTATTCACACAATGCATCTTTTTGCACGCACCTACACCTGTTCGTCGAACTGCGCGATGTAACCCAGGGACTGGGGGCACCACGGCGTACTATGACCTTTTGACCGTCCCTGAAGTTCGACCACTAAACTCTGCAGTTCCAGCTTCTCCAACCTTGGGCCCAGTCGGAAAAGTACAAACAGGTCTGTGTAGCTATGGTATCCCGATTATAGTCCCTACTATGTCAGTGTCCTTTCACATAACACCCACCTTCAATCACCGCAAGTCTGAGGCCAACAGGGAGAATCCAAACATGAGTTGGAACTTCTTCGGAGTCTGTTGGACCATGAAAAAGATCCTAAAACCCTGACCCCTCAACCCGATCCCCGCGTACCGCCTGCCGAGTTGCCGTGCTTCAAGCTGAAGGATGCCTGTGGTCTCAGAGTGGATATGCGGTTTCAAAATTTAGGGTCCGTAGATAATCGAATAGGGTCCTTTGAAAAGGGTTCGTGCTACGGGATTAGGGGCCTTCATTGCCCCCACTGTCCCGATTGGGCTGCGCATGAAATGTTGTTCTGACTGGCACTTGCACTGCACGTCAGCTTGTTCTGCCAATTTTGCTTCAATGAGTTTGTGATCGCAAGACCGCCTCGAGAAACACATGGTCAGGACTTGTGTTTGGGTGGCATCTGCTTCGTGTGCCCCAAACCATGCAGATCTAGAGCTCCGAAACTAAGTTGAAGGTGTGTGGCATTCCAAAGGTCTTGCTGCTGTTCTTCGGGCTTCATGGCCGAGAGATCACAGACTTGCTGTGCAAGCAGGCCGGATAGTCAGCGATCAGCATCGGTATGTTGCTTTCGTCCCTGGTGTCTATTAGTCTAAACAGTAATGCTGGGCATAAAATGCAAAGAACAGGAACCCAGGTCTTAGATCATGCGTGTTTGGGGCGAAAGAGATCACGGACCCATGTGCATGTTTGGCAGGTCACGGAGGCACACCCGGATCCGCCATGAGCTCATTTGCCTTCCATTTGGAGTGTTAGGACACCAGGCTTCAGTCGTGTCATCACCCGAAATGGCCGTGAGATATTGTGCAAATAAAACTTGAAAGACTGGCATACATCATAGCACGTTGGCAGTGCAAATGCGTCCCCTTAATAGTCTCTACCGACTCTATATATATAGATTCAGATATAATTCGTATAACACATACCCCACCCCATATACAAATTTCGTTGAGGCCCCTATAGGAGAGCTTAGTCTCGTCAGGATATCCCCCAAAGCCAAGGCAATATCTCATGCCGCTCAGTGAAGTGCTTCTCTGGGCACGCCGGGCTCTCACATGTGGCCCTTCTGTCTTTGGGATGTAGAATTTGGTGTTCCGGGTTTTCGCATCTGGGTCCAGGTTTACGGTTTTCGGATTACGGTTTCGGGTAGAACCTTATAGCTGAACCGCAAACAGTGAGGGCTTGCGGCCAATGCAGGCAAGTCCGCGACACTAAAATTGATGAGCATGCCTCAGCGGGAGAATCGCAGTACAAGCATCGAAACCCTGCACCATGAGACATTCCTCTTTCAGCCAATAAATCGAAAGCACAAGTGGAAGCAACGGCAGTAGAAACAGCAGCCGCATCAGCAGCAGACGCAGAGCAGAAACTAGAACTCGGAATTCCCAACCATCAATACCAAGCCTACAAAGCGAGACCGCAAACCCCTCTCCGCAATGCTTCATAGCTCCAAGCCCTTCGCATCAGATTTACTAACCCAAAGCACGAGCTCGCACATTGCCGAGGCCGAAGGCGTGACGCAGAGTTCAAGGCCCGGGCTTTGGGTTGAGGTTTGTGCTGGGAGCCATTTCGGTCCTTCCATGGATGCCTTACAAGGGTTTAGGGTTTAGGGAACAGCTTGTGTGGAAGGCTTGAAAGCTTTTTTGGCTCCCTGCTGGGCACCTGGAAGGATGGGAAAGAAATAGAGGTGTGTCGAATGGGAGTTGTCCTCCTGACGAATGTCGGACATGTATGGAAGCCAATGGCAATTACACGCAGAGCCGTTGGCGAAAATCAGCTCCGCCAGTTGTTCCAGCAGCAGTATGAGAAGTTCGACACCAACCGAAGTGGCCGCCTCCGCCTCTGTGTTCGGAGTTGAAGGCTTACGGAGGAGAGGAAGCAATTCCTGTGAGGTTCGACTTATTGCTAGAACTTTCAGCAGAGTTTCATGCCGCAGATGTCAGAGCCAGCTTTCAGGCAACGAGGTTGAGTGCCCTGCTGACCAGCCAGCTTCCATCAGTCTTAGATGGAAGTCCGATGGAAGCTGGGAGTATCGGAGTTTCTCGAATCGTTCTGCTGTCCATGTATGACTAGAGGTCAAGGCCTGTGAACCGCCATGTCTTGAAAACATGGCATCGATCCTTCTTATCTACGGACATACATGTGCCAAACTTGCGCCCAGTTATTGAGTTTGCTGAGCTCACGAAGCTTGTTGGATGCTTTGCTGCACTGGGGCAGGCTCTGGCCTTTGAATTTCGGATCGCAGGTCATGGGTGCCGAGCAGATAACTGGTGCTATGTATGCACAGTACCTTATAGTAATACGCATGCACACCTCCACGGCGCATGTGCGCGTGTATACATGTGTACACACACATATATATCTATATATACATACGAACACCTACACCTGTGCATTGCTCAGGAGAAACATGACATGGATAAGCACACCGCTCGTAGCAACGTGATGTAAGCCCAACCTTGGTGGGAGACGGTCCTAATTTGCTGCATCGAAGGTCTTTGCGGCCTAGCCGCATCCTGTGTGTGGCCAGTGCTTTCCGTTCCTGCGTGGGTTTTAGTCCATGTGTCTTGAAAGACGAGTTTTGCCAGATTTTCCCACCCATCATTTTAGCATGAGACGAGACCCTATTCTGGTCGCGGTGCTTTTCACGATCCGAGCTTGTGTTGTGCAGAGCGATTACTTTGAACCAGACATTTTTGTGTCGTGCTATAGTAGAAGCCAGAAACTTGGAACATCATTCTCCTCATGCCCTTAAGGTAAAGTATAAGGGATCCTAGCACGAATCCTCCTAAACCCATGTTCCAGCTTTCTGGGATTCACTGTACTATTCTCCTCAGCTTGGGATCGAGGCGTTGGGATTCCCGAAAACCCTGAGCCCCGCGCTAGCTGTCCAGGCGCCATAGTCTTCCTATATTAGCCATATTTCTAATTACTTCTGTAATAATTGCTATAATAACACAATCTTATACCATCATATCCTATAATGTGCGCGCCTTGTGTGAGTCGAAGCCGGAAAGCCTCCGAGGACAGCTTGGCTTCACCGTGAGCCAGGCTCGGGAGCAAAGCGGTACCGTAATCAGTGACCATTCCTTAGAGCAGGTCGGGGTTTGTAGGCTTCCTAGGGCTCAAAAGTGCTAGGTTCGAGGGTTTGCTGCACCTTTCCGGCCAGAGCTGCACAGCCCGGAAGCAACAAGGGCCCAAAAGCTTAGACTTGAAGTATCCTCAGAAGTTTAGAGGACTAGACTAGAAGCCTCCAAAGAAGTCCGAAGAACCTGGACTTGGGATGAGTCGAAGTCTGGACTCAATGTAGCAGACGGAGCTCAGCAACATCTCTTGTGAGTTCATGTCGAGCGTGGGTCAGACGAAAATTGTTGTGTGCCCCACACCAATTGCGTTTCATGTAAGGGAGCAAAGTCCAAGCTGAGATGGCCTTGTAGACTGTTCACTTCTCCTGCACTTCGCACTTCTTTCGGTCCTTCGGCCAGATATCCATTGGCACATCTGTCCTCTCTCATCGGAATGGCTTTGATTCTCTGTCTATTCCTACCTTCTGTTATGTCATGGGTTAATTAAGGGTTTTGGGCAAATTATGTCATGGCAGATGCTAAGGCGGCGGTACAGGAGCTTCTGCACGAAAGTGAGGACACCCTCTTCGGCGTTGGCCGCAAGGACCTGGGTTCGCAAGGCAAGGCGTTCGAGACCTCGCCGGTTTGGATCGTCACTACGGATCTGGCTTAATCAATGCATCGCATCGACCCACACCCTACGTATACTCTTAACCCTAAACCCTGGGAAGGACCATGTAAAGTTGCGGCTGCAGTACTTGTACTCGGGTCCGTATAGGTGGTCACCTCCCTGCCTAGTGTAGTTTCACAGCAGACCTCGAACCATATGCCTCGCCTAAGCGCCGAAACCCGCCCCTCGACAAGAAGCCCAGAACCCAAACCTGAAGACCCCAGAAATTCCCGGCGAAGGATGGCAAGTTGGATTTCGATGAATTCGTCCGGAGCTCTCCAAATTGTTCAGGGGTCCAGGTAGAATTTTTTAGTAGGTATAGTCTTTAGGATCTGGGCTAATGGCTTAGGATCTCGGATGTGAGTGTGGGGTTTCAGATTTCTAGCACTCCAGCTGCTGAGGCTTTTGAAACAGATTGTTGACTTCCAGACTCGTCTTAGGGGATATATATATATACATATGTAATATACATACATACTTCGCCGTGGCCATTTCACCTCGAGCCTGCCAGGGGTTGCCCAAGCCGTGTGCCTCGAACGAGGCCTGGGAATCGGCCTTCGCGAAACTCGTTCCGTCGTCAGGAAGCCCATCTCACACCAGAGGGGCCTTACTATCTTGGGGGTTCCTTATTATAGTTATAGTATATTATACCCCAAAACCCTATTCTAATTATTAAGGCCCATCTCGTATGGGGTTCCCGTCGCTGCGCCACTCTGAAGACTAGTTTCTTGTCTCCTCCGGCCGAATTTAAGGGCGTACTGCCAGATGAGCACCAAGCAAGACCTTGAAACATTCCCCCCCACTGTCACGAAACCTGGCGAGGTCTCATGGCAGACAAGCGGAAGAAGCTCTTCTACCCTGCGGGACCGCTCACAGCGCGACACACCAAGAAACAGGACGTGGTTTCGGTACCACGACTCGTTCATCGCTTTCTGCCGCAGACACAGTGACATACTCCGGTATGCGGGCTACCCATCACTTGTGCACTGACTTTCCACTTGTCCTATCTGCTCAGAAGCCTGTATTGGCGATTCATAGATATCTCGATCTCGGCAGCAGTTGTGATTTCTGTGACGTTGCTCATTCTTGGAGTTTCTCTGGCAAACGAACAAGTCAGAAGTTTGTGCAGAGACCTGCACTGGGACATGCCTGATGCCACCTTCGGGGTTGTGTCGCTTGTCTTGACGCATTTGATATCCAGCTGGGTGCCTCCAGTCAGACGACAATCGTGACATGAGGCTTGCTTGTACAAGATACGGCGCATGAAAACAAATTTTAGTTGGTTCTTGGTTAGTGTTACAGTTCGTGGTTGGCGGAGCTGTCGAGGTGACTTGTGAGTCTATCAGTCTATCATACTTCCACATACTGCCCAGCCCGGGGGGTAATGGTGCGGATGTGTGCTGTGCTGTATACCTTAATTCAACCCCCAAGCCCATTGCGAGTGGCAAGGTCGAAACCCGAGCCCTACTTGACAGATGCTAGGGCTTGGAGTTAGCAATCCGAATCTGTCGTGAACCCTTGAGTTGCATCGCCACGTTTGAGAATCGACTATGTTGGCAGATGTTTCTCAAACCTTTTCACTAAACCACAAGCCTTGAAGCCTGTTCCACGGCACCGTAAGCTGAAGCCCCCTTCCTCAAACCCCAGACATAGAACCTAAAAGGAAACGAACGTCTAAGCCATAAGAGGGGGGGCTGGATTATCACTAAATGGTGTTGTGACTGTAGTTGTTCTCATCGTCATGACTATGACTATGATCGTCATAGTTTATAACTTAAGCCCCAAACCCCGGACACATCCGCCCTGTGGGCTTTCTGTTTGTAGATGGAAGCCGGTCTGCAAACGGAAAAGCTCTCAAAACACGCTAAACTCACTAAGCCCAGAACAGTTTTCGCAGGAGTGGCTTGTTCCGGAGAGCGAGTCGGTTTGGTCGAAGAGCGGCCCCCCAACGAGCGAAGCCCGGAAACTTTGATGAAATGACAGCTCAGAGGCTCTATAGGAGTTAGGATTTGGGGGATCGGGCTTAGGTATTTCGAGTCCTGGGCTGGGTTTACATAATGGGCTTGGGGGGTTGAGGGCCTTTATGATTGCAACGTTCCCTATGCGGATCAGACAGTGCGGAAATTCCAAGAAGGGGATTTCAACCTCCGTGGTAGTCAAGGAACATAAGAGAGCCTTGCTGTCGGTTCTGAGGACCCGACAACAGTCGACTCGAGCGCATAAGTGCCCAAGAACCCAGTCATTGGGTGAGTGGTTTAACCGTAACCATTGAACTAGCCATGTAGGCCAAGCCTACTGCAGGAGGTTTGTTCCAGGAGCCTTTGTGCAGCTGCAGAAATGGCAGTCGCCCTGAGTCTGAAACCCTATCCCAGGAAGTTGAAGAGTGATGTCGCGCTGCCTTTGGTGAATCTGAGTCTCGGATTGGACGCAGACGGGTTTAAGGCTTACCTAGACCCCAAAAGTATGTAGAATAATGGCCTTTTATAGGTGTTGGGCCATTATTTCACCTACTTTTGGGGGTTTAGGTAGAAACGCCACGGCTCAGGCTTTCGGGTTCACGGCGTTCTGTATCGGGGCCATGCCCTCCTTTCCGACAGACGTGAAGTCCCACGACCCGTAGGACGCCGTAGGACTCTGAGCCATTCTACACAGTAAGATGTGAGCACCAGCACTTTGCTCCGACGTTCTGAGTTCTCAGGTTCGCCTTCTTAGTTCTGGGTTTCAAACGTAATGTGGGGGCCTTAGTAATTAGAATAGGGTTTGGGGGTAAATTATACTACAATCATAACGAGGAACCCAAGAACCCTAATTTATTCCAATTATTACGGCCCCTACAGCAGATCCCTGGGAAATCCGGACGGCTTTCAGGAATGATCCAGCGCGCAAAGCAGCGAAGGCATGCGTGGAGATGCGGCGAGACCTGTGCCCTGGAGACAGCCCAGTACAGACTTACGGGTGGAAGGTTTATAGGCTATAGATTTTAGAGGGTTTCAGATACAGAGGGGTCTGATATCTTCTGTTGTCGATACTTAGGAGTCGTGCTAATTCGACCCAACGGCAAGTATAGAAGCTGCTCACTGCAAGAGCCGTAGGCACGAAGATGCAAATCTAGAAAATTTGCCACCCCTCCACCCAGAACGAACTCCAAGCTGAATTGCTGTCTAGTTGCAATGTACTTCCCTATACTGCTATGGCTGTGCAGTATATGCATATCATATGCATAAGACCTCAAATTAACACTTCGCTACTGCCCCGAGACCGCGTGCCAAATATGTAGCCGCTGCCTCCCAGGAACACTTTGGTTCGGCAGAGAGGTGGCCGCACCCCAGCCGGTCTCATCCTGCAGCCGGACTTCGAGAAAGACCCTCAGGTCATCCTGCTAGTCTTCTTTCTCCTCTCTTGTTGCGGTTTAGAAATTCGCATCATAACCTCATTTCTGCTCTTGTGATTCTAACACTGCTTTTGGCAGCAGCACCTGTCCCTAAACATAGGCCGTCTCTTTCGTCCTGAACTTTCTGACATGGACGGGTGAAGGTCTGAAACTGTGCCACAAGTTTTTATGCATGCTGTACACCTCGTTTCCATGCCGACACCTCAGGCGTTTAAACTTTGTTGAATCTTGCAGGTTGAGCAGAAATCGCCGGACGAGTACCTCGTAGCTCGCTATGAGAAGGAAGCCCTCCGCCGTGCAGAGTTTGCTTAAGCATTGCGATAGGCTCCCAGACGAGACCGACTGTTCCCGATGCAGGCTAGCATTGCAGTTGCAGGCGTGCTGCCTAGGCCCTAGCAAACCGTTGGTAGCAACGAACGTCTGACTTCACTTATGTAGCCATTTCACATGCTTTCGCCTTCCATGTAGTGTATACAGTTTGCCGGAGCCGAGCAACACTTGAGGATTCAATATGTCAACATGCTTTACAAAATATTTACGATACAGCTCCCGGCTCTGCTTGGGTGTGGTTTCCATTGTCTGAAAAGCAGGTTGGATTCCGGCCCGGTTGGATCAGATATTGTGAAGGTGAGTTGGCCCGGGACAAGCGCCAGCAGCAAAATGCAAGGTGCTAAATCTATACAATGTCTTCAATATGTCATATTCAGCAAAGCTTTGTTCTGTTCGAGCAAGGCTACCCCTGAAAGATATGTATAACTTGGAAGAGGCATCGCTCATGACAGTCTGGTGGCTGATTGTCCCTCAGCCACAAGAAGGCCTTTTATGGAGTGCTAGGCGGATGGCAACCATAAAACGTGGAGGCATTGTTTGTGCAGCCACTGCAAACCACACACGTCGAAGCCAAAAACGTGTGTCATCTCCAGACCTCGCATGAAATCTTGTGAACTCAATGGGCAGGAGGGTTCAGTCCAGTCGGTCGCAGTTTTCCACGATCGCGACCCTGCGCGCTCTGAACATGAATCGAAAGCGAAGGCGTGGGACTGACAAAATTGTGTTTGGGTTTCTGTCGGGTAGATGTGGGGGTTTAGGGTTCAACGAGTTCGACTCCGACAGATTGCTTGGTGGCAGGAAGCTTGCAGCTGTTGGAGTTGCCCGGGTCACACCTTACGAATTTCCTACAACATAGACAGGACATCGAAAAGGTGGAGTATTTCAGGTTTGATTATTTTTGGAGCCACGCGTAGCATGGAAGGACACAGGCTCAGCTGCCCGCATGAACAGAGCTCGGAAGAGGGCTACTATAGGAGCCTTATAATAATTACCATACTATTTTGAGGGCTCCTTATTATAATTATTGTCAATTATAGTATAATGGGCCCCAAAACCCTATTCTAATTATTCAGGCCTCTATATTACGTCTCTGTTTTGCAGACAGGTCTGCCCTCTGCCGCAGTACGTGGACGAGTATGGCGGCCGCTTGGCACCAATTTGAGGCTGGTAAGAGTCAAGTTTTTGGCTTTGGGCTGACCTGTCCGAGCTGCATAGTTTGTTGGTCTTGTACTCCGGAAGCGTGCTCATGGCCAGGCAATGCCCGCCGGAAACAGGTCAACTAAGCTTGGAGTTTGGATTGCCCTGCAACCAAAATGTTGCATGAGCGAGGTCTCGGCATCATGAACAAGGACCGGGATCTGAAGGAATGTATCGCCAGGGTTGCAGGAATGCCAGCGCAAGCCTGCGCAATGCCACATCGTCTTGAATCCGTGGTTTAGGTTTAGAGTTTACGTGTAGTATGTCCGCGAAACCCAGTGCAGGATGTCTATAGTATCCTGGCCGCCAATCACAAGGCCCGTGGGATGGTCTTTAGTTAGACTGTTATAGTTACGATAGCTTCACTTGCAATCTAGTTTACCCTAATGGAGGTATATACTTGTATCGATATCCATACTTACCAAGTCCCCCGATCCATTCAGTGAGACGTCACTCACAGTATAGGATGAGAGAACCGAAGCACCGAGTTCCGCTTTTGCAAAGGAGCAGCTCTTGAGCATCTCTCGGGGCACAGGGAACCCAGAAGAATCCCGAGTTGAGATAGCATCTTTTTCCGTGGGACGCAGGGGCCTTTAAGCATGAATTCCATGACTGCTCAAAGCAGGCTTTCCTGTACCCCGACAGCCTAAAATTTCACTGCAAGACATCCGCGCCCTGCGTCTGCCAGAGGTGGAGGATCGGGACCTGTGGGATTCCCTGGAGTGCCCTGGTCGATGAGAGCTGCAACGCGTCGCGGGGTTCAAGGGTTTGGGGTGTGTTGCGGCTTCCTGGTTCCGTTTGTTCTTGTCATGTCCCTGCCGGCACAGTGTGTGATTCGGATCATGGCAGGCTCATTGGTTGATTCAGACATCTGACTCGCTGTCGATATGCTGGATGCTATGGATGTTGGCAGGTATAGCTCCTTGACAAGTCAGGGCGATGTCTTCGCCAAGCCCCTCGGAGCAAACAATCCAAAGGATTATTCAGCATTTGGGTTGAAATTTGAGATGCTGGTAGTGAGTTTCCATGAAATTCGATCAACGTCCGTTGAGGGTCTTTACAAACAGGAAGAAGATACAGTAAGCAGTTTCGTGCTCACACGCGCCTTGAGCGATTTCAAGTTTTCCCTGGACTACATCACAGATGCATTCGTCCAGCACCTTCGGGCCGGCTGGGCTCATGACTCATGGGCCAGGTGGGTACTTCGGTTTGGTGCAGCCGAAGCCCTTGAGCTTTTCCGTGTTGCTGTTGTATGTTCCTCCAGCCTACTGTTAGTTCGTCTCCCTCCTATAAAGCTACATGGAGGCTCCAAGTAGCTGCGGACCCTCAGCTGAACTATACAGCTGAGGACAATGGCGAAACTCAACCAGCGCCGCGCGTTGGACGATGCCGGAGGCTTGCGGGGTCTTTGAGCAGAACGCTCTGTTGGGGCAGGCTCTGGGTTGGAAAGTGCACATGAGCATACGGGACGTACCTCTTGGGGTTTCTGCACTATCACATAAGGGAACGGGGTCTCCAACGCTAAGTGTGTCATTATGAGCAATTGCTTGAAGTCTCAGGTTTGTGAGAGCTCTAAAGCCCATGGCTGGGACCTTCGGACATTGGCAGAGTGTGTGAGGGAAGTTACAGGGCAGTCTGCGCAACTTGTGTCAGACTGCTCAACTTGTACATGTCAATGTAGCACTCTTTCCAAGTCCGACTCTGCCAGGCTCACGGAACACTCCCTTGCGGACTCGCGTTTGCAGGAGAAGAGCCGCGCTGAACCACAGGCGCATTTCTCGCCTCCTTCCGCAGGAACTCTAGGTTCCAAGTAGCTCTTTGCAGGGCATGGGCCCTTCAAGCCGATCTCCGCATCATCATAGAAGTAGTAGCCGTCGTAAGAACGGTAGCTAGCCACATTTGCAAAAATCGCAGATGTCCTCGTAGCTGCTAACCGGGCCGGAATCATTCGGCCAGGGCATCGGAAATTCATGCAAACGTGTTCGCTACACGCCCAGACATGGAAAGACAAGGCTGACGGCTTTCTCCCTGCATGTTTCACTCAAGGTTGGGGGCACCTGAGGTAGCAGCCCCAAGAAGGCCGTGAGTCGGCTTGGGTTCATATCAGCAAATATGGTCGGTTTCATGCAGACGTACTCATTCAGGATGGAAGCACATGTTTGAGGGCTGCAAAAAAAGAAAGACACCGACAATGCATCAAGCAGGGCCAGGAGTTCTCGAATTCCAATGTGGAGCATGTAGAACCGGACGGTTACCTAGCTGCGCGCTAGCGCGCGACGTAGCTTCACGGACGATGAACCCCGGATTTCTGAGCCACTCACGGCCTTTATCCTGCCGGCCGTACGGAAGCTCGAACTGCCATGCGGAAAATAGGTCCGCGGGGGTGGAGTTGATATTTGTGCTGCGCTTGCCTACCACAGGCTTGATTGTCTGCGCGTGCTGGCCCTATGAGCCTTGTGCAGAGGTCAATTTCATGCTGAAGCTGCGCACCAGGGAAGGATTTAGTTATGCTGGACCCTCGGTGCTGCTTCATTCTTCTTAGTCCGAGCATGTTCGATATAAGCTTCACTTCGCTGCTGGACTACTCGTTTGCACTACTGATTATACACTATTTTTAGAGTTGGAGTGCTTGAAGCGTTGATGCCAAGATTTCGCAACTTGGGCTCCGTGCAAAGTCAGATCTTCACCTCGTAGGAGCGCGCATATCCCCGGTGAGTTCAGGCGCAAGTCAAGGAATTCAAGGAGGTTTTCGACAAGTTCGATGACAACGGCAATGCAGAGGTGCATGGCACCCTCGGAGCACGGGTAGGTGTAGAATGCAGAGCAAGACATCACCAATAACGCGAAGCACTTCTAGACCAAGGCTTAGTCGTCCAAACCGCCGTTCAAAACAATCAGAAAGTTTCAATGGTCTTCTCGTTCAATGTCATTGATAAAGTTTGGGTGTGTAGCCGTGGCGGTGCGAATTCCAAAGTTCATGCCTCTCAAAAATCTGGATGTTGCAAGCATACCTCAGCAAGCAGAGGGAGCCCCCTTTCTGATGTTCCATCTGACAGCGAGCCCACGAAGTGAATCGACTTGGTGGGTAGTTAGTGAAGTCGTCGAACCTACAACTGCAGACCTTGCCAGGCTTGTCCGAGTGTGAGTGTCAAAAATTCAAAAGAAGAGCATTTTCCAAGCCCTGAATGTGCTCGTCGTCACCGGCTTGTCAGCAACGCAGAACTTGAGAATTCGATCTGCCCCTTGCTGTTGCAAGCGGCAGGTGGAGGTCCTGGAGCTGGCAGACATGTTGAGGCCTCCGGCTGACGATGAGGGCGAGACTGGCCCTGCGTTCGAACACCTCAATGCAGGGAGGGGGTTGGCAGATTTATAGGCAGTCTTCTTACCTGCCTATAGGGCAGACATGGGGGAAGGCCCAGCAAAGGTTGCAGCCAGTGTTGGTGAAATGCATATCCACCAAGAAGTTAGCACGAAGGTCTAGTCTAGAAGCCAGGACGTGCAAGCGCTTCCCCAACGGAATACGTGCACAGCTTTGTCCCAAGCCCGTGAAAGCCATGACGTGGAAGGCACTTGGGCCACCTCGTCAAACTGGACGAGCTCCAAGTGCTGATCAGCCAGGCATCGTCATAAGGGCAAGATTCTGGAGATTTTCTGACACAGGCGGTCGGGTTTCCAAAGTGTTCCTTGATGCAGCCAGCCTCGGATCACAGCACAGATCGCCAAGACCTGCACGGATGCGGCGACCTTCAAATCTTCTAACTTTCCATTGATGACGCATCGGGTTGCCCAAGCATCCTACGGTTTGGTGAATGCGCCAATATGAGTTTGCACGTGTGGCAGAGAGGCAGAAGGTGGATTCTGGCAGGAAAGCTATGCGTTGCTAGTGCCGCGCTAAGCTCGCGAGGGGTTCGGCGACTGGTGTTACCGGCTTCCGCATTCAGCAACATCCTAGAAGATGCCGGCGAGACTGCTGCAGCCTACAGTGGACATCCGCTTGCCCAACTCGATCCTTCAAGGAGGGGGCAAGTGCTGCAAGATGTGGTGCAGTCTGTGCTGCGCAGATGCTACCGAGGTGAAGTGGCAATGCCACAGCCTAGGTTGAATGCTCGCGGGAATGCATGTGGGTCGCATCAGGCAGACTATGACTTCAGCCTGGATGGTAGACGAATCGAATGCAAGAGTGCACAGCTCTTCTGGTGTCGCAGCAGTGACCGGTGGCAGGCACAGTTCCGCCACATCAAGCTACATCAAAATCAGTTCGACGACTTATATCTTGCCTTGTATACTCCCAGCCACCTCCTGATCATCCAGCACGATCTTTACACCCTGGTCCGCAGTCAGGGTAAGTTGGATGCTGAACGAGGTAGCGGTATTCGTGTCAGCGGTCCACGGCACGAGAGATCTTGGAGTGTAGCTGCCTGTCGTATCAGCGAGCGCTTCTTGAATCCAGCCAGCAACTGTCGATTGGTGGCTCGACTCGATGCAAATGGACCTGAGATCACCGAAGGCTTATCAGGAGTGCGGGGATCCTCTGCCGTGCAGCTTAGTCAGCATGCTTTTGACGGAACGCCGCTTCAACATGCCAGCCCTTGTGTGCGAGGCTTGCGCGTTGAAGCCTTGGCTTTCGAAATCGACAAGATGTTGAACGCTTCGGCACACTTTCGCCGAAGTGTCAGTGAGAAAACAGCGGCCAGTTGCTCGAAGGGGCTGCCGGCATGTAGTTTCGATTGGCTCAGGGATGATGTCCGAGTCGAAGTGAAGCACAGCAGGCTCCAGTTCAGCGAATCTCGCGGAGGTTGGCTCTGCTGCTTCAAAAACATTAAGACGGCTTCTGCAAAATCTGGGACAGCCCAAATGTTCGACGAGCTGTGGCTTGGAGTGTTCAGCCCCGTTGGCTTGCATTTCTTTAAGGGCAGCTCGACTTTAAGGTATGCCTTGTCACGGGGATCTGAAGGAGCACGCTTCTACGCTTATGGCCCGGCCAATGAGCCCGACATACACTCGGCCTTGGCGCATATTCTCCGCAAGCTGACTGACAGCGGCTGCTGCCTCATTGCGACTGTTCTATTCGATCGACACCTCCATGCGCCTGGCCTCGCCACTGGAGAACTCAGCTCTGCACGGAGTTGAGACCGTTTGCAGGGTCTGGGCAATTGCTGGGTGGGTAACGATGCGAAAGTTGCGCTTGTCATGTAGGCTTCATAAGAGGGGGGACAGGCTACGCAGCAGCGTGGATTAGCACTGCCCTGTTGTCCATGCAGCCGCATGGACAGCGGGGGAAGTGCGGATTTTGCTCAAGGTCAGCCGAGTTTGCCGGTTTTTACGAGCGGAGCCGGAATACTATCACGATGAATCTATGGATCACTATGCAGGATTTCTGCCTCGGTCTGTCCAATTCCGACAGCCATGTCGTGATGCCGGTGAATCGCTTCCCCTGAATGTTAAGCCGTTCAGAATCTAGTAGGTGACATTAAGCCTCCGGGAGAACCAGTACTGCCCTAGTTTTCTTAGCAGCATATCCCTACTTGTGTGTTGGTGATGCAAACAAGGAGGAGTGTTGATAAGGCTGTGGGGTGCTCTCTCGCGCTTTCCGGTTTGGGTAGCAGGAGTGAGGCGCGGAGGGATTAGCAGAAAGCCCAACCGACCTGACGCCTGAAACCACCGAATGTTAAGCGTTTCAGACCGAAATCCAACTTTGATATTCGGGGCATGGTCGGGGAGGGTCTTTTTGTTAATTCGACGGGGCAACGATTATGCAACAGCTTCGGGCTCATGCTTGAATCCTCGGTTGACTGGCAGCTTGTGCAGGGCTGGAAGTGTTCATCCTTGAATTGGCCTTGTTGCAGGTGGACTTCAATGGATCCGGTGCATTAGAGTTCCAGGAGTTCTTGCGGCTCATGCCTGGGACTCGACTTTGTTTGATGCCTCGAATCATGATTCGACCCAGCTTTATGGGTGTCTTCCATGAAAGAATATGCCTAGTGGGGATGTCAATTCCTTCAAAACTCAAGACTTCCCAATGCCTCATCAGTTTTATCTGCTTCATGCAGCCCCTGAGGCGCATCCACCGGGAGGACGAAGTGAACACGCGCCTCAGCTGGCAGCGAGGGGGCAGTCCCGCCTATAGCAGTTTCGGAGATGAGCGGCTCTGATGGCACGTATAAACCAAGACTCTTGCTCAGATGGTTCAAGCTTCACTGCTGAAATGCCAGGATTTACAAGGTGTACAAGGAGTTTGAAGAAGAATCGCCAGCAGCCCAGTGTAGTCTGCCAGCCGAAAGATAGCATGAAATGACTGCAACATCGAGTTCTGCAACTGTCTATGAATATGTCAAGCATGGACAGCTCGTGCTTTCCGGGCCGGCAAGCAACTTACACTCGGATTGAATCTGGGCCCGGTCGCCAAGCGTAATTACGCCCATGCCTTCTGTCTCCCTCCAAGGATTCAGGCCATGCCAAAGGCTGGTCACACGAGGGGGATATGTCTCAGGATCTAGGATCTGTTGTCGGACCGGGAGGCTCGCTAGAAGGTTCTGCGGTGAGTAGCGCCTGCCCGGGACGAGTGCGGTTGTAGCTGTAGGTTCCATCGTAGTTCCTTTTTGGGGTTTATATTTAGGATCATTTATGGGTAGAGCCTGGGTGGGAATGGGAGTCCCCAAGCCACGTGCTGTCATATATGGTCAGGCGTCTGGCGTTCCCAGCCCCCCCCCCCCCCCCCNGGGGGGGGGGGGGGGGGGGGGGGGGCTGGCGTGTGCGGAAAGGGGTCGGGGCCGTTTGGAGCTGCCGCTGGATGGTGGGGGTGCTGGCGGCCAGGGCTACACGCAACGCAAGCCCTTCGCAAGCAAGCCGTAAACCCTATAGCGCAGCGTGTGCCCCTGTTTCGAGTAACCTTAACTTGCACCCCAAACCTTACACCCAACCCTAAACCCCACCTAACTGCAGGCTCTAAGCCTACAGCAGAATATACACCGCAAATCCACCCTAAGCCCCTTGTCGACTCGAAGCCTTATACCTTGTTACCGTAAACCCAAAACTCAGAAGCTTAAGCTAAACCCTAAACCCCGAAACCGCACAACCACTCCACGTGGGGAAGAGGGACCCCGCACCCCACACCACAGGGGAGGGGGGGGCCCCACCCTATATCCGGACCATTGACCTTTGGGGGNTTTTGCTTGGTCTGAGGGGACAGGCGGGAGGGACGGAGGGGGTCGCGGAGCGCGTGACCACGATATGCGGCATAAGCCGCTGCAGTAAAGATCCCCAGAGCAGATGGTTTTCGAGATGCCATACGTTGTAGCACTGTACTTCAAATTTATATTTAAATAGGCATGTAGCGTGCTACTTGTACTTACCGCTTGACAACACCACCAGAAACTTCCAAAACGAAGCCGCCTTGACTGGTCAGTCGGAGCTCGCCTCGGCGATGAAAGCCCTGGGCTACTCAGGCACTTGGTCTGCCGGTAGGAAAACGTTCTTGTCGACAGTGCTGACAGGTCATCTTGGGAAAGAGACATGTCACTGGCTGCGGCAGAACATGGGGCCAGAGACAAGTCTCAGTCCGATCGTCCAGATACGAGTAGCTGCCGCCGACGGCCTTTCGGCTCCCAGGCTTAAGCAATAGAGTATAGATATAGACTGCGCTCAGATTCAGCAACATCAGCTCGAACCCCAGCTTATGGGTGTGCCATTCCACCAGAACCCCCCGACACCATAGCCGAGAAGAAGCTGGATTCTTGTGACACGAGGGCCGCTGCATGAACCAGAAACAGAAGACAGGAGACTGAGAACATGCTTATATAGTCTACGGCAGGTACATCGAACACACGCCAGCGCAGGATAGCCTTGGCCTTGAGTCGTGCGGGACCAGCTCATGTCCTCATGCGGCCTTGCTGGCAGTTGGGTCCCCTATTGCTGCTGACGGCATGGCGAGGCATGCACAGGGTATCGGGGTCAGGGGTTTGGGATGGGGTGAGGTGATAATGGTTGCGGAACACATCCGTTCTCAAGACACCCAACACAAACTTGCCAATAGTTGGATTTCTACAAAACAACGGGCATCGTTTGGATTGTCCGTGGTGCTCTTCTGGACGTGATTGTAGAAGTTCAGCACAAGCCCAAGAAGCCTGCAATGTGCTTAGAAGTTTTAAGGTCCTTTTAAGCCGGCGAGTCGGCAGCTCTGCGTAGTGATAGAAATGATGTCAATCCTGCACTACCTTAAGGACCCTAGGCCCTAAACTATGGGAATAATGGCCTTTTCCTTATTTGGACAATGCAGTAGTGATACCTGGTTCTGGAGGCGCCCGGACGCAGCCGGAGACTTCCGAAATCAGCTCCGAGCTGTGCAACACTTCGACGCTGAACGAAAAGAAGTGCCGAAGACATACCTGCGCTCCTTATGCTGTCTGAAAGAGGATCTTGAATTTCAGTCGCCGAAACCGGAAGGAAGGACCGGAAACATTAGATTAGATCCGGGGGCCAGGATCGGGTTGGGGGGATAAGCCTCGAAGTCCAAAGTTCGAAGCCAAGGAGTTCCACAGAGAGGCAAGAGAAGTGGGAGGCTCTGGTGGCGTGGATTCTTGCCCGAGGCCAGAAGAGCCTCCAGCCTTGTGATGTTGGGGGAATTGAGGAGTACGGAGTTTTGGCTTCGGAGAGTTTGGAGCCATGAGGCAATATGATGCGGTGAGAGAAAGCGGAAATGGTGGTGCAGTCGCCATGGGCCAGGTGGCTATGTTCATTCCAACCTCGAGCTAACAGATGTACATCACGGCGGCATCCGCATGACGGGACTTGCCACAAGCCTGGGCCCCATTATTAAGTGTAACACTTGTCGTCGAGCGACACTTGGTGGGTCGATCACAGAGCGGTAGTGAGATCCGGGCGTTTGGTCCCAAGCGTTATCTGGGTTCTTTCAATCTCAGAGCCGCAGCCACGGGTCTCCTATGCCGACCGAGACGAGACCTTAGGTGCACCTATCCCGGAGGATACAACAGTGATGGAGCTGCCTCCCGAGACCCTCTTGAACCTGACTTCTGGCTGCATGTCAGAAGGTTGCTTGGTGCCCACGGAGAGCAGTATCTAGAGGAGTGTGAATGCTGCTTCTACGCACAGTGCACTGCGATGCTGCTACAACTCCAAACCCAAACCCCCTCTAGATCAGGAATCTTCTTTCCACGCTGCCAGAGGACCCTGGGTTTGAGGGCATTTTGACCGGGTCTCCTGCTTCTCAGTCCCCATCACATTAAGCGAGGCCTCGACTTGTGGGCTGGCACTGTATCCCTCCTACCACCGGTTGTGGTCGCACTCCCGCTGACTTCAGCTGTACCTGTCGCGAAGTACTCAGCTTTTGCGGAGACGATGCCAAACTGCACCTCGGCAGCAGGCAACACGACACAATCCATGTTGTTCTAGGGTGTGTTTTCCGGACTGTTTCCAAGACCAGCTGAGGCACCCTCACCCGCGGCCTCCAGCGCTCTCTGCGTCAGCTGAAGGCATCTTGACACCAGGGTGCTTTCTCAAGGACTTTCGCGCTATTCTTGTTTCATGCCTCACCGTAGAGAACCGAAACAAGGCTGTTTAAGCCAACAATGCATATCATTGGTGTCCCGCCGTGGGGCCAGGCAATGATGCTGCTTGCAGTGGAGAGGTCGAAAGGCAGCGCGGGCGTTCGATGTTCCTTTCAGGATCGTACCTATTGGTTCGTGTTTCTTACGCATCCATTGCTGCTAAAGGGAGAAGAACGGCCATAAAAAAGTATAACCCGTTGGCAGCCAAATTTGCACAGACGCAGCAAACGGCATCTCTTCCACGGCAGCCAAGTACACGAGACTAGTGAGCATGTGTCAACAACTTTGCGTAGTCTTAGTCTTAGTATTGGGAGCAGTGCAGGTCGGGCGTCGGACTTCGTCGCGTACTTCGATCTTCTGCCGTCCCGTGCGGAACAAGAGGAGAGCGATCTCTTCTTTGCAGGCCTTGGTCTATTGCCGGCATGTGTTGGACCCGGGGGGCTGGAAGAGGCTTCTGGCCCCTCAGCTGTCATTGCGCTCGGCCCACTCCGCCCCTGAAGGTGAATCCATCCTCGAGGACTTTGCCATGCTGCCCGTGGCGAAGTTGCATTCTTGGCAAGGGCCCGCAAAGGGAATCGGTTGCAAGGGATGTGGCCTCCTTCCCCAGCTAGGTCGTCAATTTCTGGCGGCGGATACAGAAGGAGCAGTACCAAGAGTTGGCAGCCGGCACGCAAGCAGCTGGTGGGTCAAAGTCACGGCCGATGAATGGCCCAAGAGGCTTGCAGATTAGTCACCGTAGGCCCCTGGCGGCATGCAAGGTGATGCCGCGTCAATCAACTATCCCAAGGAGAGCTGCTTCCACATCTTACGCGGCTTGCTCGAGGGAGTAGAGGTGGAGTGGAAAGTGCCCTGGACGAAAGGAGTTCAGACCTTGGGGTTCGAATCTTGAACGTTCAGTCCCTAGAGTCCTAGAGTTGTTGCAGATGAAGATCGAGATGCCGAGGGGTCAGCAGTTTCAGCAGAGAGCCCCAATTTTGATGGACGGCGTTGTAGTATATTTTGCACGAGTCTAGAAGGCTCACGGATGCTCAGAATGAGTCTGGGGCCTAAGGATGTGGAGGGCCTGCTTCGGATCCACGGTAGCCGCGGCTTGCCCGATTTCAGACGAACTGCGGTGCTCGTCCCGAGACCCGGAGCAGGCTGGTCCTGAATCCCTCTCTCGCTCTTCTGACACGACAGTGCAGAGTGGCTCGGCTCAGAATGCATCACACCTCACAAATGAGGCCACTTCAATGCCAAGCCTGCCGATGTCGAGTTTCTGGCCCCAGCCGCGGACATGGCAGCTCGGCAGAGCGTGACAGGTGTATGGCAGATTAAGAACCGGCAGGCTGAGTTCAAGGTGTCTCCTGCAAACAAGCAGTGTCAGTTAGCCGGTTATCATACCTCCGCGATGCCACACAGCACGCAGGGGAGCAGACAGAATCTAGAACAGCCGGAAGCCTGCACATGAACCATGAATGTAGGACTCACTCAAATACATCCCCTCAGTGGTCATCGCGCGGACAGGAATAGCACCGAGAGTAACCTCCAGGGGTTCCCTCCAACTCGAGGCCCCATTCAGATTGCAACACGCGACGAGGCCTTCCACATTTCAAGAGCGCCTTCTCCTATGACAGACCGCTGGTTGTTCTTCCCAGACCCCCGGGAGGATCCAAAAAGTAGATCCCTTAATGGGGGTTCCTATAAAGTACCCTTAGTAGTATAGGGCCCCAAATTAGGGGGTCTGGGTTTCCAAGGTGAACACCGGCAGACCGGAGCAGCTGAACCTCAGCCCGGCACTGACCATGACAAGCCCGGATGCGCCGCAGGCCACGTTGAGGCCAAGTTGCTTTCTTGGGGGCATTGGGGGAGGAGCTGGAAACCGAAGGACTTCGGGCTTAGGGGTTCTTTATGAGCGGTTTGAGGCAGAAGAGCTCGGTGCCGTGAGTGGCAAGATGCTAGTGGGTTTGGTGCTCTCTTTGCTCTCAACAGAGCGAGCGATGCGGTATCCAAGCTGTTGGATAGAGTTTCAGGCCATTTCTTCAGATGTAGGAGACCGCGACATCGAGAACTTGAACAAGTGCCGTCCACGAAAGGACGACGGCTAGATTTCTAGACTTTAGATGGTGCTGGTAGCGTCACCTGCTACGTAGACCCCCAAGCCGAGTACCAGCAGATGACCCTGGCCCTGACCATGTCAATGCAAAGTACCTGGATAAGCCTTTCAAAGGGTCATCCATTGTTGCAGGAAAGAGAGCCAGGAGAGGACGATAACTTCGGACAAACAGCACGGTGAAAAGCCGACATGCAGCAGTCACCTGTGGGGTTGTTGAATCCAGAGGCTTACCGCCTCGCGCTTCATCGCTCCGGGAGAAGAGCTGATCACCAGCTACTTCGATAGCCTGGACAACGAGGAGATTCAATCGGGCGGGGGCACAGTGGAGTTGCGATGCTTTGACATGCATGCGGAAGGGGTTCCATTCCGTCATGGAGTGGTGATGTGGTGTTTGCTGTAACTTAAATATGCTGGTCAGCGCAAGACGGTCGCAGAGAGCTTGTGCTGGGTAGTTTGTCCTCTAGTTGCCAATAGTCATCGCAGAGAAGTGGCTCGCTCTGCAAGCAGCATCCAAATCCGCCAGGATGTCCTTTTCAGGCGCTGCAGGGCCGAAACTTTGTGAACTTGTGGCATTCAGCTGCGGCCCCTGGCATTGTTCCTACCCAGCCTGAGTCTGCAAAAGCTTGGAAGGTGGAATATGTACTTGGAGGGGAACCCCGAGATACTGGATGCGAGTGATGCCTCTCGGGCCGAACAGCATGAAGATGCTTAGATTTTTCGGGTTGTCTGCTGGAGCTAGAAGTCTAACTCAGTTCCGAAAGAAGGGCGCTACAGTACTGCTCTTCGCCGCTTCATGCAGGTCATGGGTTCTTGTGTCACGTCTTCGAACAGCCTTGAATAGTCGAGGACCATTGAGCAATCCACAGGATCGCCAGTTTGAGTGAGGATAACCTGCTAGATTCTGGTCAAGGATTAAGGACGATAGTGCCTCTGAAAGACAATCAAATGCACGCCCCAAGGGTTAAAGAACCAGATGAATGAGCAGAAGCTCGTGTAAATTTCAACGACAGAAAGCAAGCGCGGCCACATAGCTGCTTTCAAATTACCTAAGATACAAATTGAACATAGTCAGCACGAGGCATCCTTTGGTAGGAAAGCAGCAGCGCCCGAGCTTGTCGCCATCCTTCAGCTCTGCGGAAACAGTAGAATCACAGTAGTAGTACAGTATATGGTAATAGCAATAGTAGCAATAACAACAACAATGACAATAACAATGCTAGTATAGCTATCCGGAAGGGCGACATGGTGTCTGTTGTCGTCACGGCCACCCGGCCTTCGCTGCTCCACCCCGCTCTCAACACCGCCAAAGGAGCCATGTTTCGACGAGCAGGACTCCCGGCAAGACCAGGGAAGACTGTCAGAGGGGGGCCGCCTTAGCCTGAAACCCTTGCTGAGAGTGAGAGTGAGTCTAAATGCCACGCACATGTATGCTGTAGAGTCGAAGTGGCACTAGTGATTACCCCAAGCTTATCCCAGGCCAGACAGGAACATGACGACCATACGAGCCACCAAATTGTACTGACCATGGCAGTAGTAAGACAGGGTTTGAGCACGGGTTCAACAAAAGACAAAAGACACAGATTTTGTGGCGCCTTTCTGCCATGCTGCCACCGTTGAGAATTGGTTTCATTGTTGAGGTTGTTGCCAACTAGCTGCCTCATGCTCGGCGTAAAGCACGTGCGAAGCTGAGGGCACTTGGCGGTCGGCGACGCTTTCAATGCTGGAGCCTGTGACTCAGGACCGGAAGAGTCTGTAATGCAGATGAAGAGGTTGCCCAGCAGATCCCACAAATCGTTATCATCTGAAAGCAGCCAGCAAAAAAACAGTGTTGTTCTGAACTGGGGTTACAGTTACCCCCGTCTGGCGGCATGAGCTAGTCGCGGCAGCATACGGTTCCGGAACCACAAAAGGACCCTCAAACGAGTTCCCACATGAGAACAACAAAACGAAGTGGTCTGCGTACCCAATGTACCGTCAAACCGACCAAGCAACCCGCTTTTACTCACACGTGTTGTTATTTCTATTACAATGACTCTTGCTCATAATACTCATCCTACTTCTATTCACTTTCGTTATCATTTCGATTATTATGATTTCTCTTGCCATTATTCGTGAGCCTGAAGGAGTTACCGGTGCCAAGGCAGTCATTGCTGGGGCGGCCTGGGGGCTTGCAGGGAGCTTGTACTAATTACCAGGACTGCTTTGGGAGGTTCCTTATCAAAATAGTTTATAGTATAATATATCCCAGAAATTCTAGTGGTAGTCGGAAGATCCGAACGAAGTGAGGGGGGAACCGGGCTACTTGCACTGATCAATGATTGCAGGGGCCAGTTGACATCCTGGGGCACTTGACTGGGATGTTTGTGCTGAATACCCGCTCTTATACCCTACACCCAAGACCCAACAGGTGCAAAGCCGCGTCGCTGTCGAGTTTCCAGGGTCCCCTGCGCTGCTCCCTGGCGCGCTTGGCCTTCGAGCTCTGTGCCTGAGAGCCACGATAAGTCTGAGGAGGTTTGGGAGGGTTTGGGGGGTTTGGGATTTAACGGCTGATTGGTTTAATGGAACGTTTGAGTAGTTGCTGGGGTGTTTGGGAAGTTTTGCATATGCCCATTGTCCTTTGCCAGAGGTTGTATCGCTAACAGGAAGCTGGGACCAAACCTTTTTGGCTTCAGGGTTTAGGGTTGATACGTCTTTCTAGACGTGAGTCCGGTAGGATAAAGGGTTGATACGTCTGCAAGGCTGCCCAGCATGATCCGGATCCTACCTCGCAGCCAGAAGCCTTTGCTTTCCACGATATGGTCCGAACTTCGACATACTTTGCGCCTTTAGGTGGGCAGCTGTGGACCAGCAGGGAACCGCCTCGCGCCCGTGGCCCCACGGGAGCCAAAGGCCAGCGCCGAAGACAGGAGAAATGTATCTCTATCTGTCTGTCTATCTATCTATCTGTGCTCCTGTTTATAGTAGCCTCCAGTTTTACGATGACTAGTGACTGGCCATGACCGTTGATGCTGCCTTCATGGCTATCGGCCTTGCCAGAGCTGCTCCGGGGTTCTGGCTTTCAGGGTTCTCAGCCTTGTTGGCTGGCGAAGTTGTGCCCTTTCCCACGAACCGATTCGTGTCGGTTCTCGGATGAACAGCCTCTAGACTCCAGTCACGCTGCCAGTGATGCATGGGCGGGAAGCTTGAGGGCAGGTGGATGCGGGCTGCGGCAGTGCAGCGTCCATGGCTGAAGCAAGCACTTGGCAGGTCTTTGTGAAATCATGTAACATTTAATCCGCTCATTCATTTTCTTTCCGCTTTGCCTCGGCTGCGGCAGGTGAGCGTGTTGCCTCTTATTCCATCATGCATGCCATGATCCTGCGGAATCGCGGTGCCTGGCACTGCACGGCCTTTTTGAGGCTTTCGTGATTGGAGGAGTTCGGACGGACAGACCAGAAGCCTAGATGGAAGGTGGCGTTCGAAACCGGTCAGACCCTTCCCAGAACACGAGCTACAACACACTGCTACGCCGCTCCTATAAACGAGCTTTGTTGACATTATCCAAAACCCCTTTTTTTTGCGCTGGACTCCAGCCTAGCCAGACGACGGCCTGTAATCATCTTGACTGAAAAACCCCACAAAACCCTAAGCCTGCACCTGGGCTTCAGGTGATCGCCCGGGGGCCATTGCTGTACTCAGGAGCCTCGCGGAGAGGGCCGAGCGCGGGCTCGCGGCAGAGCCGCTCTGAGCCAATGGTTCCTTAGGGTTCCGTACGGTACTTCTTGACTTCTAAGTAGAGAAAGCCCAGCCCTGAAACCCTGATCGGACTAGTTAGTCAACTTGCACCCGTCAGCAGAGCTGCTTGGGTTGTGCTCAGGATTCTTCGCCTTTTGAAGCCATGATCGGCATACCAAGAGACCAGCCAACCCAGCCGAGTGCTTTGTTCTTGATCGTTCCGGGATGCGGGAGGGCTCCAAGAAGTTCGTCTTGTTGTTGACTAATACAGGGGCCTAAATAATTACCTATACTATTTTGGGGGCTCCTTATTCTTTTTTTAGTATGATGGGCACCAAAACCCAATTCTAATTATTAAGGCTCCTATATTACCCCCTCTTCCGACTGCCTCGCCAGGCTTGTGTCAGTGTGAGCACCGAAGCACCCACGCATGACGGTACTTTACAGTTTTCTGGTTGCCTGGGTCACTGGAAGAGTTAGAGCAGGTTGCTAGTGGACGCCTACCTCCAACTGGCTGAATGGCTGATGGCAGAAGACGTCGAGGAGTTCGTTGCCGAAGACGCCCTTGTAGATTTTGCGATGGAGCCAGATTCAAGGGAGACTTTCAAGTTTGAGGAGAGCTGCCAAGAGGGCTCTTTGGGCAGCGCACTCCGCGATCTTCTTGGTGAGTGCACCTGCAGGCTCTACATCTTCAACATTCCAAAACCCTAAGCTCCCGGACAGTAGCGCTACTAGCTGCAGTCGGACAAAGGCAGTCTGAAACCAAAATGCAAAATGCTCTGAATCCGTGCCTGTGTTGCGAGTGTGCGTGTCGAAATCCCTACAGCCCGAAGCCCTGAAACTTGTTTAGCTTTTCAACCGGGAGGATCCAAAAAGTAGATCCCTTAATGGGGGCTCCTATAAAGTACCCTTAGTAGCATAAGGCCCCAAATTAGGGGATCTACAAGTTGAAATCCGGCCTTGCGAGGAAGCCGAGAAGTGGGCCGAGGCAGCAGTGAGACTCCGCAACAAGGACTCTTCACTCTTGAAGCTTAAGGCTTAGGCGGCTTAGGGGTTTAGGGATGTGGGGGCTCATGGGTTTAGGGCAACCTGATTGTATTGACGTATTGTCTTCGTCTTGAGTAGGTCCGTCTGATGGATTCCGGGTGTTGAGGTCAAGTTTGCGGGGCCTGTGATGGACATTACGACATAAAGCTGCTAGGAGGCATGTTGTCAGAGCTTTCCAGGAGTCCGAATCCGGGGCCCAAACACTAAAACCCACAAGAGCCCTTACACCAGACCCGAAAGCTCGAAACCGCAGTCCCTGGATGCGTCGTCTAGGATCCTATGGTCCATTTCAGACACGGTCAGGGGCTCGGGCATGTTCCGGGCCTGTGCTCACCCTGTGATGAAGTAAGGAGCCATCCAGTTTCTGCATTGGTAGGATATGTCTTTATGCCGGCACCCAAAGCCCAGCAAAAGACTCTTGGGAGGAGCTGTCTCGAGACTGCTCGGAAGTTAGACAAGCTTCCGTTTACAAAGGGGCAGTTCTTGATGTGAGCTCTTGCCAGCTTCATTGTCGTCACGGCTGCGACACTCGTTTCTGCACAACTTTCTGTGGAACGCAACCAGGGCAATGCTGTCGCTCTGTTTGTTTTGCTCTTTGGAATGTATCGGCACCTGCATGTTCGGTTCGATTGTGCACAATGCTGTTCCGGACATCTTGGACGAGTTTGCATTGTCCCGGGTGCACCAGGCCTTTGGCCGGCTACTAGGCTCTTGCCGCTCCTGTAGCCCGGTAGCTCATAACTGGGGCTCAATCTAAGAGCCCTCACTTCGGATCGCGTGTAGAGCACCACCTGTAACCCATGGCCTACTTGCTGGATCGCTTGATACTCCAAGTCCCAGGCTCCATCCAGGGCGCCAAGGGTGATCAACTCCAGGCGCTGCGCAGCTTTCAGAACAGCCTCCGCCTGCCGGGCCCTGAGAGGGCAATCGGGGACGCAGCCCCTTCAGACTGTAGGGGTCTTAGCGATTAGAGTAGGGTTTTGGGTTCCTTTCATTTTATGGCGATAATAAGGAACCCTAAGGAATAATTTAGGCTTCTTTCTTAGGGGCCGCAATTAGTCATGTAATCCCTAAGGGTCCATTGTGATCGTTTTCTGACAATACACACTGCAACTCATTACAACCTTGTTCTAATGATTAAGGCTGTGGTGCCTATATTACCCACAGCACGATCAACGTCTTGCGAGACTTTTCGGGATTATCCAGCTGCGAAAAGTCGCTGATACCAGGAGCGAGCAGGGCAGCCCCATCCACCAAGAGAGCAGGAGGTCCGGCAAGCTTCCTTGTATCAAAGGTTCGGTGTCGTTCAGTCGGAGAAATCTTGGGAACATGTGGAGCCTGAGACAATTCCGGTCACGAGAGTATTTGAGTTAGTCTCCTGTGTATGCACATTGCCGTTAAGCACAAGCACCGGATGCATCGAGCTTCCCAACATCGCACCGGACCTTAGCCCGGACGTGTTTTTCTGCTCACTCAGACAAAGGCTCTACGGATGAACATGGCCGGTTTCAGCATACTCCTGCCAAAGGGTTCGGTGACGGCTGAGTGATGCAACTCGACTCTCGACTCCAGGATCGTCGCGGCCATACAGGCCACATTAGGCGGGGGTGGGATGAGTCTCTGCGCTCCAGAAATGGGTAATCAGGATCCTACAAGTTAGGGTACTATATTAGGGTCCCCTATTTTCGGAAACTCCCATATTCACGCCTCGACATCCTGAGCACGAAGACGGATCTTGAGGATGCAGTTCATACGCTGTTGAGATGAAGGGTTTCAGGATGCGATGTCTCAAAACATGCGGGCCTTCAGTGAACAGTGAACGTGGAGTTATGATAGAAAAGCTGAATGTGCGTTTTCGACTCCCGCTGGTTGGTGAGAAGGTTGTGAGGCTCATGTTGCAAGCGCAGGTTTGGTCTCCGGACATGGGAAGAGGCCACAGTCTGCAGGTGAGCCGCTGAGTACCAGGGGAGGATGGGTCTTCTTCTCTTGAACATTAGATCGTTCTGTCGTGCTTTTGAAGCTTGAAAGCTGCCTCTGGCACGGGTTCTCCATTACATCCCTCGCACCTTCAGCAAAAGCGCAACCAGCAAGGTTCTCTCGTGGAACACCTGTACTCAGAAGCCATCCTCCCACACTGAACCTGGTCATCGCAAAGGGAGACGTCTTCAGGGATTACAAGCTGCTTTGCGAATCGACGTGTCAATTTCGCCCTCGGACGAGTACTGTTTTAATTTCCAGTCTTCAGATCGTTCTGTTGGGCTCATACTGTCGTGAGTCTCTGAGTGCTTTATTTTGACACCGAGGTGCCCAAAGCCCCAACCAAGCTAAGCTGTCTGTATCGATGTCCTTGCAGCCAGGAGACCAAGAGGCCTCCACGACGGTGCAGACGTCGGCTCCCTTAGGTGACCTGTAACATCGTAGTTCCTGGATTGTGGGTCTTTCCTCCTTCCTGATGCTTCTGCACCTTGCAAAGAGCAGCTTGAAGTATATGTTTTTTTCGGGTGTGTCAGGCACACGTACTCCCAAAGTTGCGATGTTAGCGAAGTTTTACACCCGGCTGGTGCAGCCGCCGCCAAAGCCGCGGCCAAAGTTGCTGCCCCCAGCGCGGAGCTTTCGCGAGAGGAGGGTGGAAAATTCGAGTCAATGTCTGGGTTGTGAGGCCAAAGGTCGGAAAAGCATAAAAGGGGGGCACAGGACCAAGGATTTGCAGTTTCCTTTCTTCTCGTTTCACTTCGGAAGAAATCCGCTGTGTGAGGATGCCCTTCTCCTTAGGACTGTCGATTGCTTGGTTTCGGCAGGCGACGCCATGAACCTCTCAAAGATGCGGGCAAAGGCCCGCTTGCGGAGAAGCTGGGTACTATAGGGGCCTTAATAATTACCTGTACTAAGTACTATTTGGGGTTCTTTATTAAACACAATGTAATGGGCTCCAATACCCTTGTCTAATTATTAAGGCCCCTATATTATTAGCTGGTTCTGGGGCTTGTAGGGTCTCCAGGACTTGCAACCTTAACAGTATCAGCACAGCAAGATGGCATCCCGCATGTGCTATCGAGAATGGCCCCTGCACAAACTGTCAACATCTCTCAAGTAGCTAAGCCCTAAGCATGTCTTCGCCGTCTTCATATCGTCGTCGACGATCACCATCATCACCACCACCACCGCCATCATCACCATCATCATTCATTATCACCTCGCGAGCTTGTGCTGAGGCTTCCGGGCGACGGCGGTCTCTTCAAGCGGATGCAATAAGGGGCATAGAGGTGCCTCGCAGATCCTCGCAGCTTCAAGCTTCGTTGTTAGGTTGAGGAGGCTGGAGGGCTGGGGATTGGCTTCCGGCTTTGATGTGTCAGAAGGTCTGTGACGCGTGGAGAGATTCTTCAGCAACTCGAGTCCTAATTCCTCCGTTTGGGGATGGGGCATGCTACTTTTTTTGAGTTCTGCGCTGCAAGTTCCGACGACTTTTCCAAGTGAATCCGCCTCGCAAAAAGATGATGGGAGCATCTTCAAGTTTGACTATTGGGTATGCGACAGGAGATCCCTGGTCCGTTTGGTTTCAGATCTGCCTCCTCTTTTCGGCACCCAACATTCCAGCCTTCTCGCCTTCTCGAGCTTCGAGTCATATAGAGCCGTTTGTGCCCTGTTCGGTGACTTTCTTTTAAGTTGTACTTATTTCTCTAACCTCTGTCTCTGTATCTCTTTGTCTCACTCTTGCTGGTTCTTCCTCTCTGTCTCTTGCTTGCTTCCTCTGCCTTTCTCGCCCTCCCTCCCTGTCACCCTGTCACCCTAAACCCTAAACCCTAAACCCTCCCTGTCACCCTAAACCCTAAACCTATGGCACACCTCCCTGGCTCCAAAGGACTCGGGAGATGCCATTTCCTTCGAGATGCCTGGCACCCGGGAGTTAAATCAACTTGCAGTGTTTACAGAGCTGAGGGCCTAGACTAGAGGCCTGAGGGAGTTTAGGGGCTTTAGCGTTTAGAGTTTAGGGTCTGGGTTTAGGCTGGGTGTTTTGCCGAGTTGAGGGCAGGTAGGCTTGTAGAATCCCTGCCGCGACTACACGGCTCATCCTGCAGCCTGAACTCCTAAACCCTAAACCCTAAATCCTGCACTGGGCATTAACATATTGGGGAAAAATATTTTTTCCCCAATATGTTAGTGCTTACGCATGTGCGGAGATGCACCGAGGTTCCTGCAGTGGGTGGACGATCATCGGATTGTGAAGGCCTTGCGTGATCCTGGCCGTTCCACAATCTAGGATGTCCCCAAAGCCTGCAACTGCGATTGCCCGTCAGAGGTTTTGGGGATCTGAAGGTGGATCGTTACGGTCAGGCTATGCCGCCTATGCCAGTTTGGAGTGCAGCCTGGGCGCGATGCAGGAATCAGTCAGCATAGGTCCCACCCAAAGACTCCGACGAAGCTCGGAATCGATCAACCCAGAGTCAACACACACGCCAAGGCCCCTGGGAACAGTCGGTTCTTGAAGCCTCCTCGATGCCCTGGAAGGTGAGAGAACAGCGCCGCTGCGCGGGGTCAGGGGCTGAGAGTGCCGCACTGCTTACGCTTGCGCACACCTAGGATCTGCTGCAATGGTCCCATAACTCATAGTACATGGCTTTGCCAAACTACTACTTTTGCTATGACTTTGACAGCTACTCGTCCCGGTGTTACCGCCACTGCTACTGCGGCTCGATTGCTATTGCTACCATGACCATATGCCGTGTGCCCGCAAGCCACTCCTATGCGAAATGCGCACAAAACACGACAGGAAAGCATTGTAAGGCGCGAAGTTTGACTTTCTTCACTGTTCTAGTCCCGTGGTTCTGGATAGTCACACTGCGTATACTTGTGGTCCCTGAACGCCTCCTGTACAGTTGCAGTCGGGATTACATCGATGATCAGTATCACGCGGACGCGCACCTGTCCTGGCTCGTCCGAGTTGTGAGAGCGGAAAGCATTGTGCAAGCGGCCAGTCGACAGCCACAAGCTCTTGACCCGGTAATATGTGTCTGTGTATGTATATGTGCACACACAGAGACCAAAAATGTGTGTGTATATATATATATATATATATATATATATATATTTACACATATGTACATATGTACACAACCAGACACACATACGTACAAATGATGTGCACATATCTGTATATATGTGTACGCACACTATGACATGTTTACTCTATGCATTCATGTGTTTGCATCTTCATATGCACCTATATATATATGTATGCGTATATATATATATAATTATGTGTAAATTATATATGTGTGCATGTCGCTGTGTGTTTATGTCCTTACCGTCGGTCTCGCAGGTTCTCAAGCGCAGAGCTGGATTCCTTCCGGCTCGTCTTTGCAGTGTCCAGCTTAGCCTCCGAAATGATGAATCATTCAAGTTGGATCAAGAACCGGTACAAATGTGTCGCCGAAGGTTATACTGCTTACAGTAGGAGGACTTACAAGGCTTAGCATGTATATGGCAATGCCGATGAAGTAGGCTGAAGTGCACCCGTCCCGAGCATGTGCCCGATTGCCTTTCTGGCCTGTGGAAGACAAAGGAGTGCGATGCCAACCACAGCGGCAACCTCGAGCTAAAGGAAGTAGGCGCGGGCTTCAGTGCGCCATCACGTGATCACAGTGGTGGGAGGTAGTTACTGACGACCAGGAAGAACTCACTATAGGAGCCTTACTAATTAGAATGGGTTTTGGGGCGCATAATCAATAGTATAGTTATAATAAGGAACCCTAGAAATAATATTGGTAGTTATTTAGGCCCTTATAGTAGCCCTAAGCCCTAAGCCAGCCAGGTGGGTTTTTGGAGAAGCTCGGGCTGCCACCGCTTGCGACGGCAGAGGCCCGAGAAAAGACTGGCTGTCATAGGGGCAGTTTGGATGTAGGAGTTTCCGAAAATTAGGGGTCATGGATTTACTGTCTGGTTCTTAGTAGGGAATGGGGGAATGGATCCCTATAGTAGTCCTTATATAATCCCCAATAAAGGTCTCCATAATCCATTCCCGCATTCCCTACGCCCTACTAAGAACCAGACAGTTTAGGGGTGTTGGGTGTAGAAGTTGGGGGATGTAGGGGCCTGGGGTAAGGCTTGCATGGGGGTTGCAGGGTTTAGGGGCTTGCCCTTGGTTCCATTAAGGGTTGTATCCTGGCTTGTATAGTTCAGTGGTTTATTACAGGGTTGTATGATGGCTCTTGTACGAAAAGCATTGGGCTTTGCTGCAGTGTGTTCGCATGCTGCGGTCTGTTCGCAGTTGGGCTTGGGATTGATCTGGAGTTTGTTTTCACTTAGAGAGTTTGCAGGGCTCGGTTGGTCGAGGGCTTCGAGAAATCATGGACCCCGTGAGTTTTTTTGGGCTTAATCCTTAAGGATCAACTGCTCCTTAAAAGTAGGGGCCCGTATACCCTCATACTATGAAACCCCCTTTATGGTAATTGAACCTCAAATTCCTTTAGGGTACAGTTCGTTCTTGAGAATCTCCTTCGCTTTTTTCTGACAGGAGCGCAACATGTTGCTGACCGACACGGAGAAAGCTAGAGAAACAGTCGCGCCCTTAAATACACAGGCCTGCCCGAGTGTGAGTGTCAAAAAATACGCAGGTTGCAGATTCAGTGATGCGGGTGCTTCATAATTAGCAGTCTTCCCAGAGTGTCGCTGATGCAGAGGATGAGCAGTGATATTCTTCGCATGGGGTAATTCCTACGTGCTGGGCCCGAAGCCGTTGTTGTCGCATCGCCGTCATTTTTCGAGGAGACTGGAGTAGATACTTCTCACATCCTTGCAGGAGACCCCAAGAAAGGAAAGCCCTCATGCCCTATACATGTAGGCTTCTCACACTCCTGTCCCATACACTAGACCCTAAAGCCCGCTGGCCAGAGCATCGCACTCATCGCTTTGCAGATGTTTGAGGGCATCGGTCTTGATGGGGCGAAGATGTCCACTTTCGACAATCCAGGCCCGTTGGGACCCCAACGGGCCGGGATTGTCGAAAGTGGACACCTTCGCTGGAGATGATGGTCCGCATGCGCACCAACGGCGAGACGTGAGTCCAACGTGTCATCGACGCCTTAACCAGCATGCTGCCAGAAGACTTTGTAAAAGCACAAAAGACCATGACCATGGATGAGACCGCCGAAGAAGAGCTGGCAGCAGCAAAGGAGAGGTCTGCCCAACGAAGGGAGCGCATGCCCAAGGTCCGCATTGATGCGAGTCTCATCAATGCTGACCTTTGGCATGCGCTCCCTTCGCTGATGCGACAACAATAGTTGCAACCAATCTCGATTGGAGCATGCTCAGGGAAGGAGAACGCGCCAAGAATGGCGGTCAGCATCGCTTGTGGGAGTGCAATTCACAGGGATGGTCCGACTCCAAACGCCCGCATTTAGTGAGGACACACTGAGCCCAGGACTACGTTTTTTCATGGGATTTTTAGGTTTCAGGGTTCAGGGTTGAAGGTCTGGGGTTTAGGTGGTTTTTGAAATCTATAGGAAGCGCATTGAAATCACGGACCTGAAAGAGGTACCTCGTATCACCAGTTCGCTGCAAGGATCCTGCTATGGGGGGGGGATTCCTGAAAGTGGATACTATAGGGGCCCAAATAATCACCAACACTATTTTGGGGGTTCCTTATTACGTATAATCATAGTATAATGGGCCCCAGAGCCCTATTCTAATTATTGAGGCCCCCATAATATTATCCGTGCCTCCTTTTTCCGTAGGGTTGGTCTGTTGGGCTGCAGGTCATCCAGGCGATTGAGGAAGAGGGATCGCAGGGCTTCCTGAAATGCAGCCGCGCTGAACAAAACACAGAAAGAGCACAGAGCTGACTGGTCTTTGGTGCGCTGTAGGTGCGCCTGCGATGCTGCCTTGTTGAGTTGCCTTATATTCTTCTCAAAAGTTAGAAGGTATATTCCTCCACTAAAACCATTCGCCTTGGGTCGAAGATTGCTCAGCCCTTACGGCTCGAGTTGGGTGGCCTGTGCGGCCCTAACTTGTGTTGAGCTGTTTTCCGAACACGAACCACCTTGTCTGGCAAGTCCGAGTTGCGAGAGCGTAAAGCCCGAAAACCTGGATGTAGCAGTATTGTAGACTACTATACGGGCCTGAAGAATTATGGGGTTCCTTATTAAAATCATGGTATAATAATATTATTCCCCCAAAACCCGATTTCTATTAAGGCCCCCTATGTTACAGGCCTTTGCATAGCCCGAGGCTGCAGCGGTGGGTGTGATGGACATGGGTGCGAAAGGCGAAGGCTCCTTTCAGCTTTGGACTCGGTTTAGGGTTTAGGGGACGCTTTTTTCTCTTCTTGTGGATCCTTTGCTACAGCCTGCTTGGGAATTATGTGTTATAGAATATTAAGAACTACTATTTTTATTACAGCTCTAAGGAAGGTATATTTTGGAGCAGCAGAACTTCGCAACGAAAAAGGGTTCAGTCGTTGCAGTGTCAGTGTGGCTGGCTCATCCTCCGCCCGCCTGCAGCTGTCAACTTCTGGGTGCTCGTGCAGCTCATTCGTATCCAGCAGAGCGCTGAGATCCGAACTCACTCTTCTTCCGGGAGGATATACCGGTTTGTGGAATTCAGGCTGTGGGTCCGTGCGAGGGGACTGACATTTCATGTTGTGTTCTGGGCAAGGTTACGATGTCTTCGCTTGCGAATGAGTTTAAGAAGCCAGAGCCCCATGGCAAGTACCGGCGGCCCAGCTCGTAGGATCCCGATTGCAGGTGACGTTGACTAGGGATCTCGAAGGGCTCCCCCGGTCCCATCTGAGGTTTAGTCGTGATGAGAGCAAGGCCTGTCGTGATCTTCCTTCCGCTGCCCACAATAGGGTTTGGGGTTCTCGGTAGTGCTGGCGTTGGGGTGGTCATCATCATCCTCGTCGACGCTGTGCAGTAGTCACCAAGAACAAGTGTCTCGAAGGTCGAAAGTCATCGCGTTATTCTCAGTGTTACTTGGCCTCTAAGGTGGCTCGTTGCCCAATGTCGAGCCCGAAGATATACCAGTATCCGAAGCATATCAGCTATTGGAACCACAGCCTGCACATGTACTCATTCGTTGTACAGGATGTTTGTGGAAGATTGTTCAAGCATTCTAGCCTCTGCCTCGCCTTGCTCCACCGCTGCGGGGAAGGTTTCAACACGTGGACATGGTAAGCTGCAGAGACCGGTTGGGTGTATGAGGGTACTTGCACATGTGACACTTCCAGCACCGTTCATCGCTACAATGACGCACTGCATGGCGAGCTGTGAACCCGGATCCAACTTCTGCAGGCAACAATGCAACACTCCAGCTTCGAAGAAGCAGCAGCAGCACTAGTTCACAATATTGAAAAGCACATGCTTCATGACAGGTGCTGGAACGCGAGACACGCGCGATTCAGCAGACGATGTTGGCGGCTCAAGCAGGACGATGGTGCTGAAGGGCTTCCGCAGCTTGATTGCCACGTTTCCATGAAGCACCTGTGGAGACATGCCAGAAGGATTCTCCTCTCCGGAGGTGTCCATCAAGTATCCGGGGCTTCTTCAACCATGCTCTTCTAAGCGTTCCATTGCCCGACCCACGGCTGCTAAGGTTCTCCCAGGCTGAAGTCGACAGCTTCCGGGAGAGCTTCGTAAGCTGGTTCCATCAGCAGGAGAGTGGGGGGGGGGGGTCGGATGGCCGTTGGGGAACGTGCTGTGCATGGAAGGTTTTTTTGTGGATGGCTTTGTCCTCGGAACTGGCTCCTTGAGTTGAAGATGAGATGTCGTGGTCTTGGTCTGGATCGCTCGAGAAAGGCTGGCCATGGTTTCAGCTGCAGTCGTTAGTGCGGATTTGCTTCAACCCTGCTTCATGCCTGACAGAGCATGTAGTCGTGGGCTCCAACCACTCGTAAGTGGAAGAGGCGCTGGCCTCTATATCGAATGTGTACTTTCTTTCTCTGGTCATTGAAGTCACGTCGTTGGTTTGCGCAACAGTCATGAACGCCATCACCCCGGGTTGCCCCAAGGATAAGTCCTGTCGCCTGTCGTCCATGCTGCCGCATGGCCAGATCCAGCTTGCTGCATTGGTGGGCACCGTACTAGGGCAGGGATTGTCCAATCCGACATGTACGCAGTATCTGCGATAATCACGGATGGCACCACAACATGTGCGTCATCCGAACTTCAAGGGACATTTCATGGTTTCCAACCCGAGCTCGGCATCTGTTGGCGGGTCTGATTGTCTTACTGATTGAGATGTCTCTGGAAGGGTGGCCTATGCCATTGTTCAGCAGCACACTCCTCCTCTGTCCAACGATTTGTGCAGCAGTACGGCGGCTTCGCATGCTTACATGCCCACCACCCGCTGCGACGACCAGTGCACTCTGAGTCTCTTCGAAGGATCTGCGCACATCGGCCGTCTATCCCATGATGGACCCTGTCGCACCGGCATGTTTGATGCATGCAAGGCTTTGATGGCAGTTTCCACCCATCACGGAATTTTCGCGGCATGTGGGCTTGGCCTCAACCACAATGTTGCCCCAGTCGAGGTTCACTCCTTTCGGGTTGTAAGCTCGGCATTTATACAATGACTTGCATGTCCACTGCATGTGGCCAATCGTAGTTCAAAGTTCTGGAACCCTGACACTACACTACTCGAAGAAGAGTTCTGCTAAAGAATTCCCGCGCCTTCGTGCCCTACTGAGGTCTGGTTCGCTTGAGATTTGAGATGCTAGATTTTGCTGGTGCCGGCAGCAACATATGGTCAAGGCTCTTTTAGGACCCTGACAAGGTTTATACAAGTGGACAAATGTAACCCCCGAGCCCTATTCCAAGTACGAATTTCGAAGCCTAATTTGTGCTCATGCCCCTCGCAATATCATCTCGTATTGTCGGTTGCGACATGCTCAGGATGCCTGCCGGCACAAGGAATTGACGAAGGACTGGCCATGACGGTTTTTTTGCTTTAGTCTTTCGTGCGTCTTGGGGTTTGGCGATTGGAGCCGGTACTGGTTGCCAGCAAGTAAGAAGGGTGTAGAATCCCACGGTAAGCAACAGCCTGCTTTGGCACAGTTCGCACATGGCATTGCGTTTTAAGTTGAGCTAGATCAACGGCGCGTGCTCCACAGCCACGAGTATTTACTTATTTGGAAGTGATCGCCACGGGCGGATATTTCCAAGGTGATCTGAAACTGGGGTCTAGCGCTCAGGGCACCCGTGCATTCGCCATTTTGCCAGCCAGGACACGTTGGACAGCCTCATCCGATCATTGGGTGTGCGCATCTCTGATGATCTGCGGAAGAGGCACAAACCCTGAGGGACCATCGTTGCCCAAACACCTCGCAGGGCTTGTCCCAGTATTGCAAGAGTCGAATCCCTGAGGGAGCTGTCTACTATAGGGACTTAAAAAATTACCAATACTATTTTGGGGGTTCCTTCTTATCTGTATAGTATAATGGGCCCCAAACCCCTGTTCTAATTATTCAGGCCCCTGTATTATAGTACCCTTATAGATCCCTTATAGTAACCCTTATAGACTCCTTTTAAGGGAACCCTATTCTAACTATCCTTGATGTTCCCCCAAACTTTCGAAAAAAACTATGGGTAGTCATATGGGGTTATAGGTAGGGGAACTATACTTATATCTCATAGTAGGGGACTTATAACCTTACTTGTTAGCCGCCCAACGGATGCACATGTCTAAGCTTTTTCCTCTGAGGTGACGCTAACTCTCATCCGACGGCTCCGGTTTGGAGTCGTCTCATCCCTTAGACCCTACATGTCTTCAGACTGTAGTATCATATCACTCTGCGGCGGCTGGAGCAAACAACGTGTGCGAGTGCGCCAGTCGAAATAGGAACACCGGGGCTTCTATTTTTCGGCACACTAGCAAGCACCTTGTAAAACCACGCCTGGCAGTCGCCGCAGGTTGGATCGAAAGATCGAAGAGTCACGACCTTACATTTGCGATGTTGGGTTTGGGGTCGTTTAAGGATTCCGGCGTGCGGGTGTATGGGGAGGAAAGACTGTCAGGGTTGAGGTTTCTATTTCTGGTACATGCACCGAGCCGACCCCGTCAACCAGCCAGCCAGCTCTACACGCGTACGTGCAAGCAACACATGTCTGCATGCATATGTATGTATGTATGCATGCCTGCATGTGATGTAGTTCAACGTCTTGTCCCGCAATGTACTGGATTGTAGTGGGATACAATGGAAGGGGAAATCCTGGCATGTAATAACTGTAACGCAAGGCACCGGAATGAGATGTGAAGGAACTGCAACGCACGTGCATGTGTGCCACCATTTTCTGTTTTTCTATTCGTCCCAAAACCTTGCTCAATCAAGATCGAGTCTCGCAAAGACCCCTGCAATGCAGCAGCACGCAGCTGCTTTCTTCTCCATGCGCTAAGGAGACGACCAGTCACGAATTTAACACCAACGGACCTTCATGCAGAGATCCAGGGATCCTAAATGCCCCATGGTTACATGAACACCAAGTGGGAACTCTTAGAGCCACAAAACCTACCTTTGGTTAGTAGGGAATGGAAGAATGGTAGTAATAGTAGTTATAATTGTACCCCATTCCTCCATTCCCTACTAACCAAAGGTAAGAAAATCATGAAGAGATGGACATGGCAGGTTGAGCCCAAGTGGCAGCCTGGACTTTGCGGACTTCCTCCGGCTCCCTTCTTGGAGTCTGCTGAATCATCGGGTTCCTATATAGGCCTCCAAGAATCTGCTATGGCTGTTGGTTTTCTCTGCTGTTTCTGCTGCCTTTGTGCTGTTGGGGTTCGCATTGGCGTCAAGTTTTGCAGGGTTTCATCACCAGTTTTACTCATCCCGGTGTGCCAGTACTTTGATTTGCGGGTTTTCTTTGATGCAAAACACATGAGGAACATGCCAGATCATGTTTGGGGGCCCTCGCTCCCGTTCCCCCTTATTTTAAACACGCTAAACCTAGCTACTCTGGCTTTTGATAGCGGGATGAGCTCCAGCTCCATGGGGCTTGAAGCAGCTTCGCATGAATTAGCTTCAGAACGATCTATGGAACAGTGGATAGCAGCGCATAGGCCAACAGTAATGAGTACGCAATGAGTACTACGATTCGCCATGTGCTTATCTACTAGGCTTCCATCGGACGTTGGCGTGAAGTTCGCCGTTTGAATGTGGCAGCTTTTCTGATGCTCTAGTCAACTATAAACTTTTACACCGACGCAGATAGACTAAGGCTGATGCGATGGATGGTGACGGTGGACTTCGGCGGCATGAACAAGTCGAACCAGTGAGAGCTGTGCTATTTGTCGTCCTGCCTAGACTTAGGTACAGCTTGCACGATGACTTACACCCGGAGACTCCTCTAGCTGGAGCTGAGCAGTAGAGGCGACTTTGCGACCTTCCCCGAAGATGCCGGTCTCACGCATGGATCAAGATTTCACCATGGCTGACCGAGCTTGCGACTGCTGCTTTGGCCTGTCAGCCTCAATGCAAGGCTCTCATGGAACCTGAACCTACTGTATCCTTTAGAATCGATGTGCTCAGAAACCTCATATACTTCATTCGGAACAACTCCGATAGCTCAAGCTGCAAGCAAGAGTGGCGGTCGCAGGCTCGCAAGGGCCGGCCCTCTTCGAGCCAGAATTTAGCTGGCCAGATCCCATGCAGAGAAAATCTTTCGGGCACATGGTGGGCTGGCCTCGGCACCGGTGAATGAACAGCTGCTAGGTTCGATACCACATATACTTTCGATACCATATATACGTATAGGAGTGACATGGTTAGATAGTGGACAACGGAATGAATTACAGAGTGCAAACGGTGAGACACTAAGAGGCATGGAGAGCTTCAGGCTTGGTTCAAAGATTTACTTCAAGTTGTTAGAGGTTAACACGTGGCTGGACTTCTCTGATCTCAAGCAGGAGTGGGGTGCCCATGGAGCTCTGGTTTCCTATTCTGTCCGATTTGCTTCTCTTGACGGATTGGCAGAGCATGAGCCATGCTTTTTCAGTAGCAGGTTGTTTCACTCACTCGTAGATCAGGAGGGTCAAGTGCCAGCCGTCGGTAAAACTGTACTATCGGGGCCTAAATAATTGCCGATACTATTTTGGGGGTTCCTTATTATAACCACAGTATAATGGGTCCCAAAACCCTATTCTAAGTATTAAGGTCCCTATATTACTTCGATTTCGTACACTGCACGAGAAGATGGACGCAGAGGCATCGAGTCCAAAGCCAATGGGGGCCTTCCGCATCTTCTCTGACCGGTCGGCATCGGATTTGGAAGCCTTCGAATGGAATCCCACCATGGACCTGAGTTCGAACTTCGCGGTCTACTTCGGTTTTGGAGGGTTTACCCGAACTGACCCAAAGCTTGAGGGTCAGTTAGATTTAAGGCGAGGTGTCTGCGCATTAGAGAGAGGACCTGCTGGCCTGCCTCACAGCACCGCCTGACTCGACGATGAGTATCTACCGGCTGCTGTCAGAAGACCAAAGCTTCTTGGATTTGCTCTACCAGAGAGTTATGTTGTGATATAAATATATATTGCTGACAAAGGGCCAAAACGTGTGGGACCTGTTCTGTTCATTTGGGTAGTTGAGGGACGGTTTTGCGAATTTTCGGAAACCTGCGTCCCATGTGCTGACACCAAGACTTATTGCAAGCTCAAGACATCCCAAGAGCCTCCCTGCCGTAAACCCTGTAAACCGTTTTCCCTAAACCCTAAAACCTCCCGAAACCCTCCCTCCCCTTATCCCATGGAGCCCGAGGTCCTAAGCTGCTCTCCGAGAAGATCACAGGAACTGGGAGTGCCCTGGCCTGGTCCCCCTGTGGCCGGCGCCTGGCAGTTGGGGATCGCTTAGGAGGCATCGCCATCTACGACGGCGCCTTGATTCCTAGATAAGTTTGTCCCCTGATGTCTTCTTCTTATCTTGGGAAGCCGGCGGAAAGGACGGTGATTTTGTAGAACCCGTGCTAATTCCCCAAGAGCTGATCCTCGTTTCCATGGGTTCCGTTGCAGAGGCGAGACAGGAGCTGTGCTTCATTCCCGGCGCTCCCACGCGGTGGCTGTTGCCGCCTTCTGCTGGGTGGAGAGCGGCTCTGCCTGGGAGGACCCTGCCTGGACTCAGGTGGAAGTTTCCGAAAATATGGGGACCCTAATCCAGTACCCTAAAGTAGGATATTTATTATAAGGACCCCAAAACAAGGTATCCCTAATTATCGGAAACTCCCAGGTGCTGCCGCCTCTGCTGTCGGTGCCCAGCGCACCCAGCAACATGTTCGCCGAGCCTCGGGAGGAGGCGCCGACGTCTGCGGCCGGGCTCACGTTCTTGGCATCCGTGGACGAGGGAGGCCATGTGGTTATTGCGGCTGGTGGCACCTTTCCAGTGCAAGTTCAAGACCTGCCCTCGCGGCCCAGGGCTGTACAGCTGTCCCGCGATTGTCGCTGCTTGGCAGTGCTGGGTCACCCTGAACCACTGGACTCGGGGAGATCAAAAGGATCTTCTGGGTCTGCAGGCAGCCACGAAGGCATCGGCGAAAGCGAGGTCAAAGTCAGCAAAGCCTCAGACTTAGCTGTGCTGGTCTTAGATGTCCGCAAGCTGGCTATCCGCCGTCGGGAGCTCGCCCAAAGCTCTTTCTTGATCGAGCGGCTTTCTGCGGTGGCAACGTACACCCAGCAGGCTGTTGACACCCTCGCGAATGTGTGGAGGAGCGCTGCCAGCACATTTGTGAACAAGATGAGGGCCTTCTTCGATTGTCTCCAGGCCTACTCGGGAGACGATACTGACGTCCATTCGGAGCTCCTGTTTACACTTTGCACCGGCAACCCATCGGACGCCTTGCATGCATTCCTAACCAGGCAGACAACCCCTCAGCAGCTGTCGAGAATAGAGAAAGGCTTGATGCAGGCGCTGGACTACGTCGACCTTGTCACGTGTACACGCCTCCAGGCAAAGCTCAAACAGGGAAGAAGTGCATACTATAGGGGCTTCAATAATTACCAACATTATTTTGGGGGCTCCTTACTTTAATTCGAGTATAATGGGCCTCAAAACCCTATTCTAATTATTAAGGCCCCTATAGTATTTAAGTTCTTGCCCATGTATTTCGAAGCTCCCGAAGCTCCAAATGGACGGAGCCTATACGGCAGGTTGTCACTGAGAGGTCTGCTGTGTGAGAGCCGGCTCGAAACGAGGGTAAGGAGGTTTCCACTGGCAGGTGTGAGTATTAATAATTTAGTGCTTGGAAATTTTGAATTTCAGCGGCAAGTTCAGGTGGCGGTGCAGCACCTCCTTGCCATTCTCCAAGACCTGAAGGCCTGCAGTGGGCGGCAGCGCTTCCAATCCATCGGCTTGGATTTCGAACTGCTCCGTGAGTTGGAAACACAAACTCTACGCTTTGCATCCTTGACTGAGCACCTCCTCCTGGACTGCTCGAAAGCTCGGAGCTTTGCACGGACGCTCTTCCAACTGCTCCTGTTCCAAGCCCAGAAGCTCACGGAGAACACCGATGCGACACCCTCGACTCGGCCCGAGAGCAGGAGCGGTGCCAGTGTAGCCTTGGGCGACGAAGACGTCGAAAGCTTCGTGGCAGCCGTGCGCAGCCGCCGCTCACTGGAGCTCGAGGAGGTGTCCCAGCGAATTGGAAAGTCAGTAAAGCCGCAGGGAGAGAGCCAGGACTCCTTGGTGGCCCAACTGATGACCCTGGCGACCACCGCGGAAGGCCTGGGAGAGCGGCTTTGTGCTGCAATGGCCCGGCACAGCTGCGTGGTGGCAGAGAGGCACTTGCAAATGACTCCGCCGTGGCAAAGCCTTCGACCTGAGCCAGTACACGAGTCCCCACAAAGCCCGCGAGGCTTGGGGCGGCCTGTTGTGCATATGGTCTGGGAGGAGCGAGGGGGAGACTCCCAGGAGTTGGCAGAGACCCTACCTGCACGGCTGCGGCTGCTCTGGTGCGATGGTACTGAGGCTGGGGCGCAGCTTTGCCTCGCTCGCCTGGATTTCCAGCTTGGTAGCCGCAACACCGCGAGCTCGGAGCTGGCGATGGCCAGGCTCAGTGCTGGGAGCCTTGATGGCTCTGGACACTTTCTGCTTTGCCGTAGCTACGATGCCGAGCGAGTTGCAGTGCTCCTCCAGGACACAAAGCGGGTAACCACACAGGTGTGTCTGATGGAGCTGAAGGCAATTCCGTTCGCCTCTGGTCTTCCAGTTCCCGTGACAGCTTTGACGGAGCTGCCGCAAGATGCTGTGAAGCAAAGCGAGCCACTGCCGGAAAGCTACTTGTTAGCATCGGCAATGCGAGTCATGAGCCAGCGAGGGGTATGCTCAGTTTATTCCTCGAGGGCCAGACGACTCTTAACATTGGACATGGAGGCAGACGAGGATGACATGGAAGACGACCCTTGAGAAGAGCTGAAGATACGTGATACGTGCTCCCTACATGCTTCAAAGGCCTTTTGACCCTTGAGCGCAGGCCGAGCAGAAGCCCCCACAACCTGGTGCAACGCAAGCGAATCCGCTCGTTCGGCAGGGTTCCAAAAGGTCGTTGAGGTCTTAACCGAGATCTACTTACGGTACCCTCTCAGCTCGTAGCAAGCTTCATCACCAAGCATCCAGCTTCCGGCATTTCAACCTTTATACCCGAGTCCAACTCAAGCTACTTGCAATCCCTTCCCCATCTTTCAAAGCATATTTGCAAGTCGTGGCCCACAGGAGGAGCAGAGACTCCCACCCAAGCAACAGGATGACAGATCCAAACACCCACAGCCTGGCAAGACCCAGACCCTCGAATCGAACACAAGCATGCAAGAGAAGGTATGTATGTATGTATGGATGCATGTACATACTTGTTTATGTGTGTGTATTTATATATATATATATATATGGACTTCTTATGTGAGTCGCCTACCTTTGCCTCGAACCCTTTACACTCTACCGGCCTTACTCTAACGAGCCTCCGCGAAGCACGAGATGATATAGTGTCCGAGTGAAACGGTAGCAAGCAACGCCAACGCGCGCGGCGGATTCCTCCTGTCCTCGCCATGGTTGTCAGCAGTCAGGCCACGAGTTACGGAATATCGGGGCTATTCTAATTCTAGTATAGTATGCCCCGAAGTCCTCTTCTAATTATTTCGGCCCAGAGTACAGCAGAGAGATTGGGAGTTTAGGGTCGGCTCAGGAGCCTAGAATCTCGAGAGATGGGCTTCGTCAGCAGTTGGCCTCCTGTAAGTGAACTCTTTGTGACGCCCTGCCCGCTGAGCTGATGCATCAGCCACATCGTAGCCGAGAAGCAGACCCTAAACCCTAAACCCTTTAAAGCTGCAGAACAAATGTCAATAAGCTTCGGCCCTTCGATGCCTCAGCCCTGCAAACCCTCCTATGGTGGCGACCTTCGCAAGGGTAACCCTAAACCCTGAGTGTCGAAACCGCCTAAACCCTAAACCCAAAAAGCCCCGATAATGATCTACAAGCCCCATACGCCCTACACGCTACACCCCTAGTTCACCCAACCCTAAACCCTACAAGCCCTGACAATGCCCCTATAAGCCCCATGAAGATCTACACCTCTTAGTTCACCCAGAAATGGGCAGAGGTGGCGCGGCAGGTCTCTACCTCGGCCATTGGCTCCTTCGCCGCGTGCCTCGGCGGAAAGCTCTTCCAGCCCTGGCGCCTAGGAGTTGGGGCTTCAGGGGTTTAGGGCTTTGGGCTTTAAGGATTTAAGGGTAGTGGGTTTGGGTTTTAGGTGGTGTAGGGTTTGCGGCTTTAGGGGTTTGGGGTTTGGGTTCTTGTTTGGCGCATGTTGGATGAAGAACAGAAGCCTGTTCATGTGTACCACGCACCACTACACACATCTCTTGCAACACGGGCATTGCCCCACATTTCTGTTCGATCTGATGTCGAGGGTTTAGGGTTGAGGGTTTCGGATGTGAGGCTTCGCATGTAGCTTGTACCCGGAGGATCGGAGAGCTAGAAGTGGAATCTGTAGAAGCCTGAAGCAGGGGACGGCTTTTCCCACCCTTTTCATGATGCGATGTCGACACAGTGTTGGTTTCCTTCTGCTGCTGCAGTGTGTATTGAAGCCGCTGAGCCAAAAGCCGACCAGACGTCAGGTTGAGCGTTTAGTACCCCTGATAATGTAAAATTTTAAAACCCATGTTGAAGCCTTTGAGACCAGACTAAAATCCCAGAAACCGCTAAAGCCGTTAGAACCCTAGAGAAGGTACGACAGGCTCAACTCGACTCTAAAATCCGTATAGTACCCCATATGGTATGCGTTTTGACACGTGTAAAGCCAAGATGTCGAAGCTGGGAGCTGACTTTGCAGATCTTTGCGACTGTCACATGGACATATAAGTAGGTGCCATAACGGGTGCTGACATAAAGGGTACTTTACAGCTGGGAACTATGCTTGGGATGTACTGTGGTTCGTCTTTTTTGTTGTGATTTCCTGAGCTCGGCCGGCAAAAGGGCAGCTTGGTTTCTCAAGGCACTGCAGAAGAATGCGAATATAGAAACCCAAGTAATTAATTATCGATACTATCCCTCAGGGTGCCTCATGATACGTCATAAATTGTTTTGCCCAAACAGTTTCCTGGTTGTTGAAATATGATGACTCTTACAAAATCTTGATGATGTAAGTTCAACGCTTAGTTGAATTCTTCACTTAGTGAAGCTTAGCTGAACGTTCCTGAGATGCACAAGTCATCTGTCGCTTTGCTCATCACAGACTTCTGTCCGCACACGCCCAAAAACCATATTCCAATTGTTACGGCCCCTTAGTTCGACCTTGCGACGCAGGTTTTGCAGTTACATTGGCGTGTGCCACTATGTGTGCTGGCCCAGAAAGCTGGGGGGGGATGGCCTCAAGGCCACAGCACGATATCTGAAACATCTTGCATAAGCCCAGTTACCTAGGCTAAGGCGGCCATGTTAACCCTGCTTAGGATCAGATTTGACGTCGCGCTAGGCACTGAATCCCGGAAGCCCTTCCCTTGTCTCGCCTTCCGAGGGTAAGTGCCGAAACCGCTGCAGTGCTTTGTCAGTTCCATCTTATACCCCGAAAACCCATTTGGAATTATGCTTAAGGCCCGCGTATTTAGGGCTTTGGGGTTTTGTACTGGCTGGCATCCTCCCGAGACTTTGATGCAGGATGGGAAGATCCTTGCAGGATGCTTGCGTCCAAGAAGTGTGGGTTTGATGTTGTTGAGGCCTGCGAAATCGTGTTGCTAGCTTTGGTGGCGTTTTGGTTCTAGGGCAACACCTGGCTCGAAATCATCTGCGACCAAAGTGTCGCAGCTGTAGTCACTGTAGTCTTTGAAGAGCGCACCACGTTGCTGCACGTCCCTATTGTATATCGAGTCACTGTGCTGCTTTGTTTGCTTTCGTTGCTCATTCTGGTTGATCTTTTCGCTTGTTGCTGCATCTAAGGGTTACAGGCCGGTCGACTTTCCAAGCCCGGATGCAAAAAAGGGTTACAGGCTATATGATTTGTTCACCAGCTTGCATCTGGCATGGCTTGCCCGTGGAGGTGTGTGCTGCTGGCCGCAGTGCCAGTAACGGCAACCATGCTGCTGCTTTTGCAATCCCGTGCTCTGTCCGGAATGTTGAGTGGACAGCGTCCCGAGTTCTTGGAAGCTGATGTAGATCAGATGCCGATTTTGATCACGGCTTTGGACAGGCTCGAGAGGAAGATGATCCACCTGGAACAGATGTCAGAGACAATCCTGGTGAAGGCTCCGACGAGCAGCGCTGGGTCGGGCTCAAGTGGGCCGTCCTTGGATCCAGAATCGCTAGCCCGGGTGGAGCGGAGATCGGAGGATTCATATTGGTTTCAGCGAAAAGAACTCAATCAGGTGCCAAGTCCGCACTTTGCGGGCCTCGAACCCAATTGGCCGTGTCTCTGGGGCGAGGAACAGATCGGTGTTGCAGGCGGTGATGGGAACAAGTGGATGTGTGGCGCCCGCTTGCTTCAGACACCCTGTGTGGTGTATTCCTTCAGTTTCGGCGATTTCGCATTCGAGAAGGGGGCGATGAATTTGGCGAAGGGATGTGAAATACATGTGCATGACCCCACAACTGATGGATCACAATTCCAGGAAAACATGCATTGGCATTTCCATAAAGTTGGCATCGCAGATTATGACGGCTTATTCAAGCTTGGCCGTGGCACCTGGCACCTGACACGGCTGGAAGGAATGCCTGTAAAGACCCTCGCTACACTCATGCAGGAGCACGGCCACAAGCACATTGATGCATTGAAAATCGACATAGAGGGTATAGAGTATCAAGTTCTGACTAACTTGAATACAAGCGGCTGGCCCTCCATAGGCCAACTGATGGTAGAGGTGCACGTTCAGAAAGATGAGAGGTACCGAAGATGGCTCCTTAAACTGGTGGAGCAGATTGAATCTGCTGGATTCAGGCTGTTTCACAAAGAGACCAATGTGCTTGCCCCACAGGGGTGCATAGAGTACGCCTTCATCCAGCGAGGATGGAGGCCAGAGACCAAGGCTTACGACATGTATGCCCAGAGCTCTCCACCGTAACGTTAAGTCGTGCAAACATCGCAGTCAAGCTTTCCCAATGTATGGAAGGCTTGTGATTCGCCTGCGGCGCTGAGGCCGTACAAAAGACTTTCTTCTTGGCGTCATATAGAGCCTTACTTCAGCCCGGCTGCTCCAGATTTTTTCGCTACAGCACTCGTGCCTCTACATTTGTGGCTGCTGTGCCTGTTGCATTTGTTGTGCTCAGTTTAGTTTGATTCTTCTGCTGCAGCTGCTCCTGCTGCTTCCTATACTTCTGGATGACTACTGAGAACGTACCAACAGCATTCGGGCAGTAATCTTACATTCGCGTCTCGAGGCTCAGGCCTTCATGGCCTTCATGTGGGAAGTCTTTAGACGTGGTAGATCTGAGCGTTGCCTTTTGGTTCAGTCCTGTTAGACTGACGCCGAAGCCACGTTCCGAAGGCAGAAGCAACGTGTAGAAGTTTAGGGGCTGGAGCATTGGTTTCGGAAGATGTGAGACACTGCTGCCAACAGCTAACAGCGACGTGACATCTTGGACACCTTTGGCCCTTTGGCATGAGCACAAACCCTCAGACGCAATCAGTCTCGCGCGAAGTTCTTGAGACATACAATGACATGCAGCCGGCCACGAACTTCATGCTGCCGACTGCCGGATGAATCCACATCTGAGTGCTGGCTATGGGCCGGCGAGTCTCTTTGCTGCTTTTAATCCAGAGGTCTTGCAATATTGTCTCCTTTTCATGTCCATATGATACAATTTATAAACTCACCCAAACCTGTTCTTACCATCAAGGCCCGCCATCCTAAGACCGTGGTTAAAGCAGACAAACTACGGCCATCCCAGCCACCGCCGTCTGGGTGTTAGAAGAAACGAAGCTTTCAAGTGGTGTGCCGGAACGAAGCTCAGGCTCAATGTTCTCGTGCTGAGTGCAAGTGTGTGCGCTTATGCGTATTGTAACTATGCTTTCCAAGTGCTGATGTCGAAAACGAAAGGCCTATTACCAATACTGCTATAGCCATGACAGCAACAAGAGCGACTAGCTCCGTTCCTCGTACACGGAAATTGACCGTGCATTTCGTTATGAAGGAGGTTATTCGCTTGACTTGGCCATAGACCGGGAGGAGAGAATTATTGCAAAGTCGGAGTTCCATAGATTTCCGAGAGGGCACCTGTTGCGTAGTCAGGGTCTTGAAATGGCGAAGTGCTTCAGCGGGGCTGGTTTGTTAAGGCCTATAGGGATCATCAGAATAATTTTGCGGCTATTTGCGCTGTCTCAACCCTGCCGTGAAAACATGCTTGATTCGTGGCCACCTCCTGAGCGTGCGGCCACGCCGACGCAGGTGGAGAAGAAGATTTGTTGGGCGCCCTGGTGGCAGCGCAGGACGACTACTAAATTTGAAACGTAGTTGGGGTTCTCGGGCCTCATTGTGTTTCACAGCAGGCACCGTGCAGTCTGCACACGAGCTTTGGGTCGGTGGAGTCGAGGCTGGTCTGAGGCGGGGGTTGAGGTTGGGAAGTGCCACATTGCGGCAAGTCCCAGTGGGCCTTCTTGGCCACAGATAGAGGCTCGGCAAATGGGGCGCCGGGGTAACTTCCGTTCTCTTAGTTAGCACTGGAAAGAGAGCTGTGTTCCGCCGTCCAACCTTGCCTTTGCACAAAGCCAGAAGCTTCAGCTGCTATCTGTTCTATCTGACAAGAAGCAATTGAAGGAGCGCCTCAGCCATGCGCACAACCTCAGCGAGCTTACAGAGCGGCGTCAGGTGGATCATAATCGGCGGGAGTTTTGCGATTCAGTGTTGGGTGCGGGCACGAGGACATGTGCACTGCAGGCCCTCCTCAAGAACAGGTGTTGGATGCTCCCTGCTCCCTTACACTCTGCCCAGGCATGGTTGTTTAAGGCACAAGCAGTGTAGCTTACAGGCACACGTATTGAAGTCAGAGGCTGTTCTAGCAGTTGGAGGAACTCGGAACATCCGGTCGGAAGGCTCTTCCCCCTCTCTCTCTCTCTCTCTTTCTCTTTTTCCTTTCTCGGGGAATCATGAGCGTAGAGCGGACCCCCTCTTGCGAAACTAGCAATTGTGCAGCTGAATGTCGAGTCCGAGCCTGTGGGCCCGAAAATGCTAGCCACCTGGGATGCAAAAATCGAAAATGCAGCTCACAGACGGTACAACGCCTTCGACATGCCAACACCCACCCTGAGAGGAATGCCAGCGCTTGGCCGAGCGACTGCGCCAGATGGGTCAATATGTGGATCCTGAGGAGGTCGCGGAGGCGCTTTCTTTGGAGGGTGTTTGAAAAGGACCTCAACATGTTATGGTCTGTATAAGAACGCCTGAGTTCGCTTCCTACTGTCTTGTACTTTTCGCATTTGGACCAGGTGCCTTGAACGGCTGCTGCACGTCTCAGCAATCTGCCAGCTTTGAAGGGTGCGCAGGTTTGGAAGGCCCGTATGACTGACAACCAACTACGAACGACTAGGCATTGTGGAGTGGCCATAGTCACTAGTCGCACTTTAACCCCTCCCCCCGAACTTCTACTGCTGCGTGCTGGGAGGGGCCGGACCTGCCCACTAAAGGGGCTACGGCACACCTGAAGCGGGGTGTGATAGGATATGCAAACGGCAACGTATGAAAAGGCCTCTCAGGTAAGTTAAAGTAACTCCATGTAACTTAAGTATATACTTACATAAACTTAAGACTGAATCCTCAAAACGTGGCTGCTGCTTTTTCCCATATATGTCTCAGGAAAGTCACTAGAGTCAGCCCGGCATGTAACAAGCGGCTTTTCGAAAGAGCAAACACAGGGATGACAATGATAACTACGGGCAAAAACATGATTCCCATCAACTGTACGTTCATCACCGCCTTCATGGTCATTCGTGATCATTGCTCTCGTCATCCTCATCTTCGTGGTCTGTGTCAGGATCCTTCGGCTGCCGCGTACCCTTCGTCTCATCCTCGGAACCGCAGAGGCACGTGGCTACTGGTCGGCAGCAGGTGGAGAACTCGGGCAAACCTTACAAGGATGAAGAGGGAGAGAGGTCTCCAGAACAGACAGTGTTGGGTGGGGAATTTAGGGTCACCAAGCATGAGCGGGGTCGATTGAACTGTCGTGGCCCAAGATCACGTTATGATGCGTGGGTTGTCATGGTGCATGATAGCAGTTGAATACATGTTGACAGGTTTCCAAATGTTTCCAAGGCGTGTGCATGCTTTGAAGATCAGATGGGTCTGTCTGCATGTGCTGCCGAAAGCCTGTTCACATGTCTTTCAGGCAAGAGCTGTGGTCTTTTGTGGTTCACTGCTTGCTCCCTCCAGCATTCTCTGCCGCGCAGAACTCATTGTCGAACAACAACATGATACGGATTTGAGGCACGCCCCAAACCAACATGACGGCGGCATCAATGAGCAGCTTCTGGCCATCAACAAGGCTGTGAAAGCCTTTGCAGTGCGGTCGCTCAAGTTTCTTCGGTCGGGATCCTGCAAAATTCGGAGTCCCTTGCCCTGGTCCGCGATTACCCTCATTACTTACTGCTTGCCGACGAGCTAGTCAAGAGCTTGCATCCTGAAGAGGTGCTTCACAGCGAGCTGCTGCGGCATCGTTTGCGAGCAGATTCGTTTGAAAAGTGCTGCCGGTGGCGTCTTTCTTTCAGCTGTGACAAGGCACGTGTTCGGAAATCCGAGTCCTTAACGAGGGAGCGCGCGAGAGACAGAGAGAATGATTGGAGTGATTCGTGATCCGTGAGATGATGCAGACTACTGTTTTCTGTGCGACTCCCTTCATTCCTGAGCAGAGGACATTCCGTACAGATGGGTTAGAATTGCTTGGCTGCTCGTGGCAATGATGAGCACATGGTCATGCAGCGACAGTCAAGCTGTACTACTGATGTCTGAAGACCTCGCCTGGTATTGCCGAGTGTGAGTGTCAAAAAATACTGATCCACGCGATGATCGCAAAAGTGGTTTCCACTGAAATCACAATGTTCGTGCTGACCAGCATCATGCGGATGTCATGGGTTGGGAATCGAGTATAGTCGCTGTTGGCTCGCCCCTTTGAGTCTCGCGGGCTTACGTTTTGCGGTTCACGGTCTCAAGGGGTCTCGGGTTATTTCGGCCAGCATCAGAGACCTAGACGCAAGAAGGACCTCGGGTTCGCTCTTATTAGGTTTGCTCTACGGTAGGCGGCTCTCTGGAAATCGCATCTCCGGCAAGAAAAGATAAAGGGGCTTCCGCTCTAGACCCTCTTCCTGCAAGGGGCGTTCTTCGTTGCTGCTCGGCAGGAGAAGCTCTCGTCAGCCTTTGACCGTCTTCTGGAGCTGAGCATTGCGCACGCGCTCCCTGACGTGTCAAACTGATGGCAGAACAATGGGACGGGTAAGAAACATGTAGGCATGTAAGCAGCAGTGCTTCCAGGGATTTGTACCAGCAGAGCAGAAGGGTCTTTGTATGTCTTTGTGGAACGTCAGTCAAGTCAGAGACACTTCGGGTGCCAGTCTGGAACTCTAGCATCGCGGAAGCTTTGTTTTAAGAGACGTGTTGCCTGTTGTGTGACCTTGCGAAGAGCACACACAACCGAGCTCCTTCACACCCCCGTTTCATCTTTCGAAGCAGCGATGCGGTTTTCCGTGTCGTGGGCGTATTTCTTCGGCAGGTTGACTTGTTCATGAACCGATTATGGTTCGTATTGCAATGGGAGTGCATCAGGGGGGGGTGCAGACAAACGGACATTGGGAACATCGCACATGTGCACGCCTGCGAAAAGTTGCGAGACTCATAGAGCTGTAGCATGCACCATTGAGGTGCGGCATCGTGGCCACTCGGGTTGTAGTCTTAAGCTCCGGAAGCACCACCGGCGAGGCACGGGCATCGCTTGGGGACTCGTTGATAGCGTGCCTTTGAAGGTTTTGGCCTGGTTGGAAGAGTCTGGCACCAATACCTCTTCAAGTTCTGAGAACTGCCCCCCCCGGGCCTGAACCGTCGTCCGTGGGTCCTGTGAGACAGATTGGAGTGATTCAAAATTGCGGAGTACGAGCTTCAGCACTTGAGGCATCTCACTTCAACTTGCCGCCAGGTGGACTTCACAATTACGGAGGACCCAACGGCTGCATCCCCTTCGGATGTGATCGAGGCAGCTGCCGAACAGTCTTGAGCTCCTCGAAGCAGACCGCCTTCCACACATAAGAGAACATTATGGGATATTGCAGGGCACCTGATCATAATTCCACACCTCCAACTCCTAAGAGTCTCCTCACGATTCAGGCCTCCTTTTGTCGCATTGAGAGTTCCAGGTTTGCCGTCCCTCGCAGTGGTTAACCCGGGTCCAAAACGCGAAAACAAGCATTACTGTTTCTCTTTTTTCGTCCATGCTCACAAGCCCCGGTTATCTCGAACCTTCGGGCCTGACTCTCCGCCGGCGGAGGAGTTGCGCGATCAGTTGGGCGATGCATTGTCTCCCTTCCGCACTGGCGCCTTCGCGAAATTCGCCTCCTGCGTCCTGCAACTCGGCGGAGTGCTGCCTTCGCAGCACTGCTTGTGGGCGCCGGATCCAGCGGCTCCTTTGGCAGAGGCCCTGGATCCAGTTGCCGAAGGCTTGAGCAGACTGAACGAGCTGGCGGAATCAGTCGCCCACCCAGACGAAGAAGAGGAGGACGAGGATGTCGCGAAGCGTCCGGAGTACTGGGGCTTGCATGTCAGAGATTTGTCCGCGTTCAACTCCTCGATTCACGACGAACTTGTTTCATACTGCCAAGATCACCATGTTCATTTCGAGCACGGACATTGCATCCACCTTTGCAAGCATGGAGCCAACTGCCCCTGGGGTGATCATGAGGGAGTTCTGCATGACAAGACTCGCGACGCATCCCGAATGCCTGGAACGCCGCTGCTTCCGAACATGCATGCGGTCACTTGGCTGCAGCGATTCGATTCGCAAGCTCAGCGAGACCAGGTTCTGGTGGTGCAGTCGCGAGAATAAGAGACACACCACGTTGACCCCTCGGAACAGAAGGGAGTGGTAACAGTGGTGGAACGGGGCCAGACGAGTTTTGGGTTGTTGTGCCTGAGCGCTGAGCACATCAGGTTAGGAAGCGCCCTCCGAGTGCATGCAGAGCCCCCCCAACATCCCCCAACCCTTGCCCGACCATCACCCCGCAATATGTGCCCGTACCTGCTTCCCACCTTTGTCCTCCTTCCCTTTCTGTGAGTGTTTTCATTGCAGAACAGATGAAACTCAGGTTGTTTCCCGGTATGTCAAGCCACAGACCCGGGCGAAGGGAACATCTTGGGCTGCGATGAAGCTGCTGGGCCTGATTCTGTGGTTCGGTTCTCGAAGTAGGATCCTTACAACAGGAGACAGCAGAGACTGCAGTGCTGATAGTTTCAGCTCCTCAGGCCCTTTCCAGCCTACTACGGTGCTCGGGCTTTAAATTGAGTTCAGTAGGTCTGCATCAACACAACTCGGCCTGCACGATTGACGGTTCACAGCCGCCGCCGAGAGCAGGTCACTTGTATGTACGGGTATGGGAGCTTCAGCAAGTACCACGATTACTCCTGCACTCTTCTCTCTCTCTCTCTCTCTCTCTTTCTTTCTCTCTGACTCTGTCTTTCTCTCTCTCTCTGGCCCGCACTCTCCCCCTCCTCTGTATGTATGTATGTATGTATGCATGTTTGTGTGTATGTGTGCGTGTGTGCGTATGTCGATCTGTATATATTTATGTGTGCAGGCGTCTATGCCTTCATGCACACACATAACGATTACGAATTCTATGTAGAGCTCATTTGTATCTGTATATCTGACTATGCATACATACATCTGTATCAAAGAACAAACCATTTCGCCACCTTCATGTTATTCGGGGCCAATGAGTTCTGCGCATTTACCCCTGCATTGAGAGCCTTAGGAATGAGATGGCGCAAACAAGTTGTAGAACACAGTAGACGGTGCCGGTAGGTAGGTCACGGACACGAATAAATCGCAGTATAAAGCACCGGAACAGCCTGCAAACTCCAACAACTCACGCAGCCATGCACCAGCGCGCAGCTCAGGTATCCGCAGGGCCGCTAGGATGCATTAAGTTCTCGCGGTGTAAAAGCGTAGAAGATTGGAAAAGTCGAGTTATTGCATTGGGTAGTCAGAGTTTTTGGAGCACGGACGAGACCTGGGTTCAGAAACGGGAACCGACGATGACTGATGGAATCCATCCCAGCCTGCTCAGCGAATCCCCGGCCCAAGCCGAGCAGTACCAGAGCAGAAGTCTTCCTCGCCGTAGCATCGCCTCGGAACCTTATCACACCATGCCGCGCCTGCCGCAGATCCAAGTCGCATCTGAGCCACAGTACGACAACCTCTTGGCGGTCGTCGCTGGCACTTTGCCGGAGCAGGTGCCGCTCTCCTCGTCGTCGCTGGCGTGGTGGCAAAGAGTGCGTTCCCAGAGACCTTGACGTACAAGGCGATCGACTATGGCGGCTTGGAGTGTCCGAACAACTCTCCTGTGGGCTGCGTGGCGAGCGTGGCTGGTTTCATCACGTCCATCAGCTGGATTGCCTCGTACCTGTCCTTTGCGGCCAACGCCTGCGGCCAGGCCGTGAACTCCGGTCTCATCCTCCAGATCCGCGCCGCGGCAAGTGCTTGCCCTGACCCAAAGGCCTGTGCTATCAACATTATGAACATCATCTCATCTTTCGCCCGGCACTGGCAGTCTTCGAGCGCCAAGTGGGCGCTGATCAGAAGGCTTTGTGCACTGCCGATCTCAGTGACATGGTGGCAGCCCTGACCAATGGACCCGCTGCTGGCATCGCCTCGACCTCAGACCGCGCTGATCTCCCAGATCCGGCATCCGAAGAAATGCACCTGCCGATGGACTGAGCTACCTGCATCTTGCCTTTATGCCTCGAGCATTCGCTTGCGAGCCTCCATCGAGAACGCAAGGTCGGACATGCTTCCTATAGCTATGCAGACAACTCGAGAACTAGAGGGCTTGTTCCACAAGGATTCGAGTTTGTTTGGTGTGTGCATAGCAGACTGAGAGGTTCATGGGCTGCAAAGCGAGTGCTCGGCATGTCAGATGCCCTGTGCAAATCCCAAGGCGTGAACGACAGGAACACTCACCTGCGTAAGGGACACGGTATGCGACTTCTGTTGCAGTCGTTGCACTGCGGTGAGTACTTCGGGATTGGAGGTGGTTCTGCATGCTTCATGGTCAAGGCTGTCCTGGAGGAAATCGTATCCAAATGCAGCCGGGCACTTGCACCTGTGCACGCGCACCCCTTGCAGACTCACACTGGTGCGCTTCAACACGAAATCTGTGCAGTAAATTCTGCTTGGGGAAGTCGTGCGTGACTGCCGTTTTGAGCGTCTAAATGTGCAAGCCTTGAAAGTAGCTTCCGATCAGCGGACCAGCTTGTGAAGAATCTCTTTGCCGCGTTGCCTGCTGCGAAGTCTCAGCAGGTGATGAGAGCGAGAGCTATAACGCATTCCTTGCGTCCAGCGTGGGCAGAAAAGTTATGCTATTGTGTTTGCCAGTTGGTTTTGCAGATGGTGGCAAATCTTTGCATGAAATGTAATTAGTTACCTCTGCCTGCCATCATCAGCATCACCATCATCGTCCTCACCTGTTACGGTCAACACGGCCAGGCAGCCACGCATTGTTTCGCTTCTTTAGTCCTTCTGTGGAGTGGGCTTGGTTGTGACTGTGAGTTGTCCAGTGCGTTTGAAAGACCTGGTCAGTCAGGCCCTCAGTGTATCAACCATATTGAAGATGTACACTTTTATATGAACCTATGACCTATGATCAGTAGAGAAATCGAAACATGAGTTGCGCCTAAGACTCTTTTGGATGACTTTGTTGCTTGAGGGATCACGAAGCCTTTCATTTTGAACATGGCGTCCTACTGTTGTTCTGGTTGCTCTGGCCGAAAACCCGGTGTGCTAATTCTGGCGACAACATGTTTCTTGCCCGGGCCTAAACCCAACCGAAGCCGCGTTTAGCTTCCGAACCTGAGGACTTCGCATCACCCATTTCGTGACCCACACGTGGGAGGAGATCGCAATGACACCCTAAACTTGAGTTCTCAGGGCCTATTAACCCACGATTGCCGAACGAGGCTGTTCAGTGGCTTGGATACTGCTGTGATGCGTGAGCCCGGTCCGAAATCCCAAGCAAATCACACCAACCGAGTCCCTGTGTACCCATAGGCTCCATAGTAGTTCCTTTATGGGATTACTTTATAGGACTCTAAATATGCACCACAAAAAGGAACCATTATGGAGCCGATGTATATAGTAGCCTAAATAGTAGGATCCTTATTTTTCGGATCCCCAAATAAGGTACCCCTTAAGTTTCGGGAAACTCTAAACCTTTATAGAGCCCTTTAAAGGAACCCTTATAGTACCCTTATAGCAACCCTTTAAAGGAACCCTTGGGTACCCCTAATTTGCGGAAACTTCCGTGTAGGAGCTTTTCTCCGACTTCGTGGGGAGCTTGGAGGCGGCGTTGAGTCCGGAGAACGTGGCTTGGTCGTGGGAGATTTCCAAGCGCTGGGAGTTTCGGGTTCCTTTAAAGGGTTACTATAAGGGTTTCGAGTTTCCGAAACTTAGGGGTACCTTATGTGGGGGTCCTTATAATAAGGATCCTACTATTTTAGGGTACTATATTAGGGCTGAGCGTTTAGGGGAGCTGAGCTGCACAAAGTGGGTCCATCCCTGCAGGCATAAGCTGCATAAACAGATACGAGTAAGATGCGTGACGTCTCTGCCGCTATCGCATTCGATGGTGGTGTAAGGATTGAGAGCATAAACTGTATGACAGTCTGATTCTGAAGTTGCCCTCAACAGCAGCCCCGAATTTTGTCGTAAGTTCTAAGCAGCCCGAAATTTCAAGCACCAGCCTCGGAAAGTCAGGGCCAAACAGGCCTCAGCCGAGGTGGTTTGGGTTTGCAGCCTGGCGTTGAACCAGCGACTTGCCCGCATCCGCGAACCCCACAGCAACGGCTTTTGCCACGATTCCGACGGGCTCATGCCTCAAGAGGGAGCAAAGAGAGGAGGATGAAACCTGTGCCACAGGGATCCCAGATCAAACCAATGTCTCAGAAGGCGGGCCCATGATGGGGCCTGCTGGGTTAAGCAAGGGGTCAAGATTTTGGATGTGATTTCACGTTTGGTCCTTGAATGAAAAAGCCGTGCTGTAAGAAGGATACCACCAGGGCATGTAAGGCATTCTCTGCGGTAGCACTGCAGGTTTCTCGTCGTGAGTAGCAGTAGCTGTTTAGGAATTGATCCTTGGCTCTGCAGGCCCACGCACGCAAACGTGGGACGACAGATTCTATCAGGCTTTCGTTGCCCTGCTGCCAGCCAAGTAGCCAGGCTCGCAAGAGCTTTCGAAAGTCGGTGTTGTGAAGCTCAGGAATGCGAACATCACTGAGATGCTGGATGTGGAGCTGTTGAAGCTACTTGCACTTCAGAGTGGATTTACTTCGCGTGATCAATAGCATAGAAGGCACCGTAGGAGATATCGAGCCGTGTGCAATGGAGCCAACATGAGGGTCGAAGACATTGTTGGTAATACCAGTATGTATGCCCTTGGGCATCCCCAGATATAGCCAAGTGCCTTTGAATCCCTAGAAATAGGAAAGGTGTAATATACCCCAAGACCAAGTGCCTTTGAATCCCTAGAAATAGGAAAGGTGTAATATACCCCAAGACCCTGGTCAATTTGAGGCACCAACCTCTAGTTCCCGGCTCGACTTTGGCGAACGAAGAGTAGATGCTGCAAAAAGCCTGTGCATGTAGGTTGCTGTGGGTCACCCAGCTTCCTGGGTAGCATCCGAAAGGATTTGACTGCCGTATCCAGGGATCTCAGCATCTGCAATGGTGTAGTGCGGCTTCTTTTCTTTCGATGCTCTACATATTGCTGTCAAGGACATGGTATCGTATGTAGACCCCACGTGGGTCTTATTCGGATGAGGTCGATTTTGCTGCACACTTGTTGTATCTGTCAAACAAACGTCTTAGCATCCTAACCCATATATCCTGCATCTTTTGCCCGACTTTCCGAAAAAAACAGCTCTGAATTTCATCGCACTATAAGCCGCACGAGCCCTAACCACCACAAGGTCTCCTTTTGCAGTCGCGCTTCGTCGAGCATCGCGGCAGCTGGTTCTCCTCGATCGGCCTCCTGGATGCCAAGATTCTCCCGAAGTCTTCGTGTATGTTCGAGACCATTTAGGATGCAGATTTATCTTGGCCAGTTCGGATCCTCTTCGGGTACTCAGGGGGCACCCTGCTGGCGAGCATAGTGGGCTGCGTTTGCTATGCTAGTTGGCCTTAGCTTGCCGAGCTGGCTTGGCTTTGTTGCTGGCGTTCACGTAATCACACAACTGGTTCAACATGATGGATTGTCTTGATGATGCCGCGTCGAGACAGTTCATCTCGCAGGTGCTGTGTCCGTTACGAAGGCTTTGTGATGTCTCCCGGTTCGACCAAACGAATCCGACCCCGAAGCAAAAGGACAGTGGACATGGTGATGAGGGCGACCGAGTGCAGACAGGGTAGTGCGAGGTAGCAGACGTGTCTCCAGTCTTCATATTTAGCCTCCTGTCTACGGTTCACGGTGGAACACCGTTCTTTACGTATCCATCTACCTGTATCTACTTATCTATCTACCTATCCATATACGTACATAAACAAAAGCAACTATGACATGGGTATAAATATATAGAAAAATGAGTAATAAGTGTGTATATGCGTGTGTGTATGTATATATATATAACATTATAGAACATCTGTACATACACATGTATTTGTACACCTATATAGCCGTGAACTGACAAACTTGGCGCAGGGACCTCAAGGTGCCCACCAGGTCCTGGTGTGCCTACGAGCTGCTTGGACCGTGATGCATACGTTTCAGGGGTTTAGGATTTAGGGTGAGTCCAGTAGCAAAACGGGTTTAGGGATACAGTCTGAAGGACAGTGGTTGGGGTTGGTGAATTCGGGTCTTGTGCTTGAGGCTTGGGGTTCTTCTCGGAGTTTCAGGGCACAGTAAGGATTATTGTTGTACTACACGGAAGAAGATGAAGCTCTGGATTGGGTTATATTGTGTTATTCGAGGTTTTATTGTCCATTGTATATAGGACAAACTGTCTCGGCCGACGAAGCCAAGACTTGCCATTGCGACGAAGTTCGCCATGCCGACCTTTCTCTGGCCTCATCCCGGCTCGGATGTTGAGAAGCTGAGGGGATGCTCGGCCATGGTCAGCTTTGCAGACCGGTCTGAATAGTTGCAGAGATCATTTAGCAGTGGAGGCTGTTAGCATGAATGTGAAAGACCCCTGGACCCCTTGACGTTACGGGACACAGCCTTTCAGTCGTCCGAATGCGTCGGAGTCTGCCTGCATGCATCGGCTTGGATGTCTCAGGAAAGGTCAAGTCCCTCGACCTGCGTGACGCAGTCGCTAGCAAGAAGGAGGACGAGGAATCCTTGACTGGATTAAATTAGCCTTCACAAGTACTACTGTACCAAATGAATGGCATCAGTTAATGAGACTGAATGTATGTATATGTCTCATGTTTATATGTATATACACACACGAAACTACATGTATTTACACATGTATGCATGTATGTATATACATATACATATACATATACATATACATATACATATACATATATATATATATACATATGTGTGTGGGTGTGTGTGTGTGTGTTTATGTGCCTATCATGTTCAAGGGAATGCTATAGGAATGACGGCTACGATGCATTACGGTGGCAGTAGCCCTCGTCTGTGTGACATGGGATGCTTCTGGTGAACTGCAGCTGAGTCCGCGACCGAGGAGCCTGAAGACCCAAGTCCGAAACCCTTAGCCTCGCCATTGTGTCATTTTGCAGCGAAGGATCGGATCCGCCAAGAAATCGAAAGCTCGGAAGGCACAGCAGAAGTTTGGGCATTTCGGTCAGTGTCCTTGTCTTTGGAGCTTCACCGTGGCCGAATCTCCGGTTGCGCCGTAAATCCCGAACTTCGACGTTCTCGAGCGCGTGCATCATCTTGGGAGGCTATGACAAGCTCAACTCTCGCTTCCGATGCATCATGGAGCCTTGGATTTGAAGCACCGTGGACTAGGCAAAGTCTTTGCGGAAAGAGACTTTTCACAATCATGATTGAAAGGCACCAGAAGGCACCAGCAGATGTCGCAGATGCCTGTGTCTGTGCCTGCAGATGTGCGATCACAAAGCCTGGGCCTACGTCAACGTTGCTTGCAACACACACACACACACACTCTCACACACACACTCTCACACACACACACACACACCCACACACACACTCACACACGCACACACACACACACACACGCACATACACACACACACACACACACACGCACACACACACACACACCCGCCCGCACGCGCACACACACACAACACACAGAACCAACAGCGATACCGGATGATGTGGGTGCGGTTTTGTGCATCACCACGGATGAGCTTGTCGTTATTTGTCGCGATGCAGTTCTTGTCCGCACATGCAATGGTGCTTGCATGCCAGCACAGGTGCATAGACCTTCTGACACTGCCAGCGAGCCCGCATGCAGCTCACACTCAGAGCTTCGCAACTATACGCCAGCCGACCGATGCACAGACAAATGCAGACGGACGCGGACAGACAGATGGAGAGGCAGAGACAGACACAAGCATAATTTGAGGCCCAGTCTGGCCAGTCTACAGATGCCTCGATGGATCGAGACAGAGTGTCGTACGAAGCCGGAAACGATCCCGGAAGACCTCAGCCCACGCCAGTAAAGCCTTTTCCGGACGAACCGCAGATACAGTACCCACCAAGGAGCTGACCTTGAACTTCTACTCCAATGCCATGTCCCAGGCACGGTGGAAGAACCCACCTTCGTCTCAGTACCCCGAACTAAGCACCCAACTTTCAGGAAGTCAAGTCCTTAACTCAGATCAGCCTCGCATGGGCATGAACGGCTCTTGTGCTAGTATGGGGTCTGAGTACTTCATTTGTAATACTGATATCCCATTTTTGTCCCCATTCTGTTTATACTGAAGTTTCTGCCCCAAAATGCTGGAGCTGCTGTTTCGCACAAGAGATGGTTTCGATTTAACGCCGTCCTTTGATGGGGGAGGACTCCCATGTCATGTGCTTGTCGATCGCACAGGATATCCTGTGCGTGGCGCTGTGCAGATCGCTTCTGTCACACGTTGTTTATCTCCCCCTTTCACTTCCCAGGTGCCCCAGTAGTACCCTTTTACCCTTTTTCTTTTTGGTTTCCCTTATTAAAACCGAATAGTAGGAAAAAGGGTACTTATTAAGGTGCTACTGGGGAACCTAGCTTCAGGGGGGGCAGCTCCGGGGTCCTGAGGACTTGGGCTATATCGATACTGATCCGCCCCGCCTTGCACCGAGCAGAAGACCATACTAGGGATTAAATATTGAAGACGACGATGTACATGATGCCCTCTATATACGGTCGGAATCACACCACAACGGATTGCCTCGAAGATTGTAAACAGGTGGCGGGCCTCACCCAGCAGATGGAAGAAGCGGCAGCCGCGAACGATGCGTCCAAGCAGGCTCTTCATTTTCATGTCTCCTGGCCCCGGAAACCGAAACCCCGATCCGACCGTTGGCAGGCCTTGGACGATGCAGGGCATAGGGCCCATGTCTTGTAAAGGCTAGGACCAGGAGCGGAACGGCTGTGTTGCGAGGTTTGCTGCTCAACCAAGAAGAGCAACGAGAGGGAGGGGAGCGGCAAACCAACCAGCTGATCCCACACTGTTACTGTCTGCTCAGCGGTATGTGCAAATCTCTACGTATACGTAGACGTACCTATACAGCCTATACAGATACATAGATGCAATCGTGCGTGCATTCATGCAGGCATGCGCGCGCACACACACACTCATGCATGCGTGTTCATGCACATGTGTACACACACCTGTGCGGATTCACTCCCTGTCCGACAAGTTTGCATGGATGGATGGATGGATGGATGGATGGAGCGATCTATATATGCACCCATGCATGTATGTGTATATGCACGCACGTATCGAATCTATTCATGGGTGGAAAGATTTTTGCATACGCACATCGAATGCATGTATGCTTCTATGTTATGTTGTGTTATGTTATGTTATGTATGTACGTATGTGTATTGCCAGATGGGAGCAGGCAGAAAGACAGACACAGACAGAGCAGATTGCAAGCGGTGTGTTGCGCCTGCACGGCCTCCCATGACAGGCCGCTCTGAAAGCAGCACGGGATGCTGAGTTGCGCCGTCTCGAGGTCGCTTGATGCTCCCTACGCCTTACGTCATCGAAGGTTAGGTTGGGAAGTTGTAAGCTCATGGGCTATGTGTGCGCGTGCCGTGTTGCTTAAAGCTTTGATATTTGTTCAAGGTCTTAAATGGCCCCGGCTACAATGGCAGAGATCTTTGGGTCGTAAACTGACATGTGATGCTGCAGGTCGTCGTTGGGCTTGGGCTAGAAATCTGCCATCGCCTCCTACAACAACTACGTTAGGTTTTCAAACTTTCTAAGGATGTCTGATGGCTTTGGCCTCGAAGGCAAAGTATGGCGAGCTGTTCATCTCGTCGCAGACAGCGAAAAGTAGCCTGTGGAACGTTGTTTTGCCAGGGCCATACTTGGCGACATGTGATTCAAGACAAGATGGCAGTGCCACTGGTCAACACTGCAGGATTCGGAGCCTTTTGTATAGCTACGGCATGTTCAAGGCATGGAAAACTTGCAGCTGCATCGATCTCTGTCGCTCTGTGAAATCACCACATCCGGAAATTTGCTTTGTCAACTCCCGACAAACAACCCCATTTCTGAACACTTCCGTGGCCTAAGCAACAGAAACCCTTAACCAAAACCCTAAGCCCTTAACAAGATCTCCCATTAATTAATGTTTGTTCAATTTGACAGAAGGTAGCATACGCCGAACTCAGACGCCTCGTCCGGATTGCCCAAGTTGCAACAGAGTCGAAACAAGGCTGTGAGCGCCGAAACAGGACAACCCAACCCCTCTGCAGACGATAAAATGGGTCGCTCAACAAGAAAGCAAACAACCCTAAACCCTAAGTCGAAAAACACAGTTGGAAGCCAGGTCTCCCACAGTGCGGAGCAGCGGGCAGCACTGCTGACAGGGCGCTGTCGAGAGCTCGAGGAGGTCGTCTCGGGCACAGGGTTTAGGGGGTTTAGGATTTTATAAGGTGTAGGCTTGTTGGGTTAAGGATTTGAGGCCGTTAGGCCTTCTGCGGTTCGGGATGTAGCTCTCGGGGTTTGTATCAGGGCATTAGTGTTAGGAGACAAAGCTTGGGACCTTGGGGTTCCGGGCTTAGAGGTCGGCCGGATGGAGTGTCAGGTTGCACCCTGTAGGCACTTGCATGTCAAAGCCACAACCATCATGAGACTAACACTTAAGGACTCTGGAGTCCCGCTTAGGGTTTCGGTATCAATCCCAAGGCTTTGAGACTTGGGATCTGGGCAGGTATTCATGGTACCCCACTTGTGGAGGCTGGTCGCAATCCCACATCCCCGTCGCGAAACAGAACGTCTTCAGCTTGGATGTAGACCCTCAACTTCAGCCTTGAACATCAGAATAGGGTTTCGGAATCAGGGAACTTATGACCCCGAACAAACCCACGTAAAGCCCACCAGATGCAGCCTTTAAGGGAAGGGACTTCTCTGAAAAGTCCTGTAACAGATCACGCCAAACAGATTACATTTCAAATGCCTCATCCTACATGTATTCTTCTAGTTTCCGACAATCTAGTGGTGATCTGCAGTCATTGTTCTCAAGATCTCATGTCTTATAGCGGTTGTTGCGGCTTAACATAGGAGATCTTGAGAGGGAGTAGCGCACTTGCGGGAGCACAGTTACTTTATTGTTTCAGCCGTATTGGGAGAGTGTTTGTTGTGTTATGGGATCAGGCTTCCTTAGAGTCGTTTCACTCAGCAGACTCAGAACCATATGCCCCGCCTGGATTGTCCGAGTGTGAGCGCCGAAACCCTAAACCCCTAAACGCCTGGATTGTCCGAGTGTGAGCGCCGAAACCCCTAAACTCCTAAACCCCTAAACCCCTAAACCCTAAGCCCCTAAACCCCAACCAAACCCCCAAGACCCTAAACCCTAAACCCTTTTTTGAATTACTCTCAGGAGGTCTTAGATCTTCGAAGGCGCCTCAAGGAAGCCGAGGCGCAGAGCCAGGCTCATTGGCCGCTGATTTCTGGATGCCTTGATATAGGGCGCCCAAAAAAGAACATAAGCAAAAATAAGGCTAGGGATATCCCATATAGATCCCCTTAAAAGGAAGGCCAATAAGGTAGGGATATCCCCGTAAAATGCTTATGCTTATGTGCTTTTGGGGTCCCTAATGATAGTAATAATTGACAGTAATAACAAAGAAAAATGTGATATTGCTAATAAATGTGACAATGGTACTTATAGTAATAATGATGACAACAATGGTACTTATAACAATAGCAATTAGCAATCATAATGATGATAATATTGGTAGTTAATAGGTAATGGTATTTAGTAATAATAGTCATGATGATGCTGGTAATTGGTAGTAGTAATTAGTAATGATAATGATGATAATACTGGTAATTAATAACAGTAATTAGAAATAACAGTGATGATTATATACTGGTAATAGCAATAATACAAAACAGTAGATGCACTAAATAATATGAGGGCGGTCCGATATTCTTAGGCTTGGAGGTCTTAAGATGTTGAGCTTTGGGGGTGTTAAGGCTAGGGGCCAGCAATGGGTTTGAGGGTTCTTGTGGGGTCTGCGGCTCTTGGGGAGCATTCGGACCATTGGACTTCGGGCTTTCACGTATGTTCCGCAGAGGCTATGGTAAAACACATCCAGCTTGCAGGCTGCCGAAGCCCTATACTTGGGTAACAGGGTAACAGCTGGTTGAAAGTTTCCGGGCTTTACAATGTAAAGGATATGGCCCGGGGTATGAGGATGCCGTGCCAGAGTTGAAAGTACAGGGGGTTGAGGGCCGGGAAAGGATTCGGCGGCACAAGCCGCAGTGCCACATGCATCTCATTTTGATGCAAAGCCTCGACGTTCCACAGAGACACGGAATGAAAGAACTCTGCCGGGCCCAGCTGTCTGCTCATCTAAGCACACATCTAAGCTCGCGCTGTATCGGGTGTACGCCGAAAAGTGCTTCTGGTATGGTTCTTGCCATGCATAGGTGCAGAGTGTACTGGTCAATGAGAGTAAGACTCCTTAGTTAGCAGTTAGCAGTGCTCCAGAGATGGCGCACAGTGTTGGAGCAGAGAGTCGGCAGAACCGAAAAAGGCCAGCATGGCCAGCGTATCGCAACGAACTCAGAAGCCCAGGCTTGAGGCTCCAAGGCCACTCCAAGAAACTCAGCCCAACGTATCTGCATTGAAAACAAGCTGTTTAATCAAGGTCGATATTTTTTTGAGGACAAGGATCCATGAAATCTAAGTCTCATGGAACGATGAAGCTTCCTTCGCACAAGGCTCCTTCGAACGTGCCGGAGGTGCCAGTTGTCAGGACTGCTGCTCCTTCAGCTCGCAGCTGCGAAGCCTTGACCTGCAAGGTTCCAAAGTCCAGCTGGATCGATGTAAAATGTAGCTTATAATATATAGTATGTTGTATGTAATACATTTAGAGATAGCACAACATATTGTTCTTCTCCTTCCATTTTTTATTATTACTATGTATCTGTGCCTTGCATGGCATTTGCAGCCCCAAGCCGGGTCCAGGACGTCTGGTTGCTTCCGCTCACGACGGCGATTCCACAGGTTCTGAGACGCTGTTTGGACGCACTCCTCGAGGCTTTGTATTATGACAGAGTAGCGAATATAGCGAATCATAATGTACTATAAATACTATATAATGTACTGCTGGCGAATTTCTGATTCCTTTTATCGTTCTAGTAGCCAGGACTCCGCCAGCGTAACACTAGCGGACTAGAGCTCATACTGTCGCTCCCGGCAGATGCCAGCAGTGAGGGCCTTTGTCGTGTTGGGGCGATAATGTTGAGGCATTGCCATTTGTAGGTGTTCATTGTGCGCTCACAAATTTCAGGACTCCGCTGATTTCCTGCTAAGGAGCTCGTCTAGGGAGATTTTACGCAGATTCGTTGCTACGAGCCCGGCGATGCAAAAGTGCATTCGCAGAATCCGTGACTTGTACCCGCATCTGGTTTCATGGCCCCAGAGACTCGCGAATGTGTTTCTCATGTTCGCTCTCGGCCGCTATGCCAAAAAGTTGCACTGTTAATTGGTGCGCTCTCTGTGCGGGCATGAAGCTCTTCGCTGAACGAGGTAACTACGGTTTAGCGTTTTGGCCCTAGGGTTTTATGGCTGTGACATCGAAAACTCGAGACTCGAGCATTTTTCAATGGCCAAGCTCGAAGTCCGCCTGCCTCCGCTCCTGCACCATGCCTTCTCTGATCGACCGAGTTCCCCGAACCTGAAATTCTAAGCGCCCATGGCAGCCCTAGGTAGGCAAGAGGCAAACAAGACCCCAATTGCTAATGTGGTTCATGGAGCCCCAACACTTACTTCAGCGTTCGGTGCTGGATCTGTGTTCCGAACCCAACACCGCAAGATCCGTCATGGCCTCTGCTTCAAAAAAGCTTCTTCATAACCCGGGCACAACCTACTAAAATTCGCAGGGCCTGTGCTCCCCGACTACATATCTAAGCGGACCGATTTTGCTACATCTTGTCGTCTGAGGCCGACTCTTTGCTGGATCCCGGGCAGGCAAATGCACTGGGCCTGGCCACGGCCGTGGGGCGCCCAGTGTTCAGGAGTTGCTTCTTCAGGTTTCGGGTTGAGGGATCTGGCTTTACGTGTTTCGGGGCAGCCTGGATGCAAAGGGGACAGCGGAGGGTTTACGGGGTTGATCCTGTAAGGTCTATTATAGGGCTCGGAAGGGTCCGGGCTTCCAGGTTATTGGGTCTAGGGTATTATGTTCATGGTGTGTGGGGTGTAAGCTGAGTTGATTTCTTCGGCTGTGTATGTAGTTCTCGTGCCGTCAATGTTGCAACACAAGACCGAGAAGAACGTGGGTCGTAGTTCTTGGCAGGTATAGAGCCAGTGCACTAATCAAGTACCGTTCAATCCCGGAGACGAGGATATCGGGAGTCAGGGCGCTGGGAACTGATGATAGTGTAGTGTGATGTATGTACTTTATTTAAATCCGGTTCGAAGGTTTGCTGTGGAGCTTCCAACGTACACCAATCTCGCCGAACCGGTCTAAATGCTGCTGCCTGTGCTGTGCAATCGCTGACAAGGGCGGTAGAAGCCTCTTCTTCAAGCCCGCCTTGCGCTTTCCTATGCCTCGTCTTCAGCTTCTTCCCGAAAAGCATGCAAGGATTGTTGAAGCGAGTTGCCGGGATGGCTTATCTGGAACGACTCCATGGATCCAAGTCTTACTGTCAAATTTGCCAATACAAGAGGCCACGAGCAACCCATGACTCCTAGAGTCCTAGAGACTGACTTACCTGCCAAGTCGGAACCCTCACGCTAACCCCTATGACTTCTCAACCTCAATCTCCCGACACTTTCGAGGGACGGTGCAGGATCTAGGAAGTCGCCCGGTGCTCCACCTAGACTCCAAAACCTACCAACAACGCTTACAGTTACTGTAGTTCAGAGGAAGAGCCTGACAACAACCTTGTTGAGCATGGCCCCTCCTCCCTTCACAGTCCGGTAGCCTGTGTTTATGACGCTGACCACGTTTGTGCAATAAAGTGCAAATTTGGGCCACCTTTAAAGCCGGTTGATTGCGGATCCTTAACACCCCGATCGTCTTGACTTGTTGTATCCTAAGCAAGACTGAAGTCAAAGATAGGTGGTTTTTGTATTTACGTAACCTACGTAGCTACTACAACCACTACAACCCTCGAAAAGCCATGATGCATCAGCCATTCAAACCCTACAAAACGCCTAATCTTCCTGGAGGCTTCTGTGAACTTCATGCTGCAACGGCAGTCCTTCGCCCCGGGTGCCGGCTTCACTGGGAGCCTTTTGAAACGTTACCTCTTGGCGGAGGCTTGGCTCTTACCTCCACTGATGTGTGAGTGCGTATGCACGCAAGAATCGAAGCTTATGCTTGCACCTGGTACATTGAAGACATTCCGTACATCCATACACATATGTGTAAACACATTACATTAATTGTATGTTTATATACATATGTATGCATATACATATGTACACATGTCTCAGTACATGCATACATGCATACACACATACATACGCATGTATTTATGTATGTATGTATGTATGTATACTGTACCCGCATTCATGAATATGCATGCGTTTGTGCACATTTGTGTTCGTGTGCACCGTGTCTATGCAGTAATTGTCTTGGGACACTGCTTCTGTTTCACTCTGTGCGTCTATCCATCTATCTGTCTGTCTGTCTGTGTCAGCAGAGCTTCCTTTAGCCCTTGCCGCTTAAGCTTGCTGGCTCGAATCTGGTCCAAACCTCTACGACACTTCCAGAAAGCATGGCTACCTCGTCTCCAGCAGCGGGCAGTGACACTTACCAAGATGAGGACAAGCCAGGCCCGACTGAGAAAGACTGTGGCGACAGAATTTTTTGGGGAATTCTGCAGTTCTGCAGAAGCTTCATGAAATCAAGCTTTATTGAACAACGGCTTTCGGGATGAATGGTAGTGGTGGTTCTGATGATGATAGTCGCTCTTCCGTTTAATCATGACGACAGCGGATGTCATGATGCTGACTCGGCATTAGTAGTACCTTGACATTTGCCAGGTTGATGACCGTCCGTATTATTGCTGTTGTCGCTGTCCGAAATTTTCTCTGATTGGTTTGTAGCTACCGTTGTATCAATCACCAGCACGGACCTCATCACTCTTTGCGATGTCTGCTTGCAGGTGTGTAGGTTCCGAAAACATTTCGGCCTGGCCTAGAGGGCTTTCATCCTGAACACTCCACATGAAGAAAGCTCCGGGCAGCGTAGCCGTGTATGGGCGCAGTCGCAGTGACAGCAGTGGCAGTGGCAGCAGTGGTAGTGGTGGCGGTGGTAGCGAAAGTCCGAGGAGCAGCCTGCTGTTATTGTGCTCTATGAAGTCAATATTGGGACCAGTGAGTAGTCATCAGACTGATAGCAGCATGAAGGACACGAAAATTGTAAATGAGACCATCATCTCCATCACTGCCATCACTTGTCCAATCACAATCCCCTTCTCCCCAGGCCCCCTGAATTTTACAGCTGAATTCAACCGGGGGCTTCGGGTGTAGCGCTTTGCCGTGCAGAGCGCGTGTGGCACCAACCTTAATTCCTTTGAACCCTAGGCCAATACACGCTTAATGCAGCACAATTGCGAATTTCTGCTGGAGGTGTTTGCCGCAAGTGCGCTGAGTCTGGCCTGGACTGAACGGCATTGGGAGTGGTCAGAAAACTGTGAGGATGCTATCACGTCGGGGTTACAGCAGTTTCCTTTTTAAAGCTCCCATTTCGACAATGCCCACGAGCATTTAGAGGCAGGCTCATAGCTACTAGCAGTGTGGTGAGACTTCTCCATGTGGTTTCGTTTTGCTACACCTTGTCGGACCCTATCACAACACAAACTTCACACAACCCCATGCACACCCATAAACCCCCACAAAGAGCACCTCCTGTAGCTCCACGCATAACTTGGACGAGGCGGGGCTCGGAAGTCTTGTGTGAGGCCGTTGCGCGGCTGATAAGTAGTGCATAGGGCGGCAGTTTTGCAACTCCGGGGGCTGGTCGCTTCTTTAATTGGTGCTAGAGACAGACATGCCTTCTTGCTTCTAACCAACAGGCCGATTTAGGGTTCGGGGTGGGCTAATCGGGTCAATGGTCTAGGAATCTAGGAATCTATAGTTTTAGGGTTTAGGGGTTTAGGGTTTAGGGTATAGGGCTTAATGAAGGGAGGTCTTGACGGAGTTTACCGGTTTGAAACAGCATTTTTGCATGCAGCCACCTTGTCAGAAACAGATTCTTTCCGCGTGGTGGTGTGACTTCATGGATCCCCCAAATGCCGAGCAACTCCCATAGGGCGCCAATTTTTTTTTACCAAAGTTGTTCCTTAGTGTTCCTCAAGATAAGTATGGTCTAAAATGACATCTAGTTGTGCCCGCCTATGTTAGAAACTGTGAGACTTCAACCTTCGCTATTCAGCCGAGTGTGAGTGCTGAAATCCCGTGAGTGTCACCACTGATAAACCGAAGGTCCTAAACCAATACAGCCCCAAATTCGAACTTTTCAGCCCGCAAGCGCCTTTCGTCCCTACGGCCGTGAACCCCATTTCAACGCCACTTGTTGCAGGACTGTTTTGCTTTCCTGGGCCGGGGTGCGGTGGCTACTGGGCGGGGTGCCTATCAGGCCGGCTTCGTCCAAACTTTCGATTTCCTCCAGAACTCATGCAACAAAGGAGTCTTCGTATGTTGCCGGGAATCGCAACAGGAGTGCTTGTCGGAACCAGAAAAACATGCCAGAGGTGAAGTATAAGCCTGGAACCCTTGAGACTCTCTGGCAAGGCAACCAGGCAATGCGCGCAGCTCGGCGTGTTTGGTTTGGAAAGCCAAGCTCACAGACATGCAGAAGCCTGACCCAGAGGAGAACAAGCCTTTGTTTCGCAGAGCCCCAGACGAAAACTGTCAAATGACTGCCACTCTGTTGCCTTGAATGCCAAACCCAGAGTTCTCTCGTCGCTCTCTCAGGGAGTAGCGGTTACTCAGTACGATGAACGTACCGGAACCGGACTCCACTAAGGGGCCAGAGTTATGCACAGTTGTTGAGAGACAGAGTGGGCATCCGAAGCGGCTTCTTTCCCCAGGAGGGGAACAAAGGTGGTAAGTGCGAGGTCTGGAAGCCACGACTTCCTCCAACACTACTCACGAAATTTACGGTTTTTGGTTTTTGGTTCCAACATTACTCATGAACATGACGGTTTTGGGGCTTCTGAAGACAGATCAGAATCATTAAAATCGGGATTCTGGAGCCCAAAAAAGTCAGCCAGGTATCCGGTGAAGGAGTCACTCCTGGGCGCTGCAGACAACACGACCCTCGGACTCAGCTGCCCGGGGATCCGAGCCTTCCGTGCTGTTCTGGGAATCCCGTTTGGTGCGGTGAGGTACTGTGTTCTATGATCCGATGTGGTCAGAGACGCACTGAAACTCCCAAGTTTGAGTTGAAGGTCCTGAAAAAGTAGTGCTGGATGCCGTTTCTTGCTGTTGTCTTCTCCAGAGCCCAATATGTGAGTCCATTCCTCGAGTCGAGGACCAACTATCTCCACCCCTGGCAGCAGAAGCTCCCAACAGAAGGCCATGTTCCAACTTTCCGCATGCAGTGAATGAGCGCTCCCGCCATCTCATCTAAGTCCAATGCCCTTGGCAGAAAAGACATCTTTTTTTGGTTTGAGCCGGTTACCTGGTTTTTCTCAGAGGTATCAGGAGACAATCTGCTTATGTATGCTGGGGCATTGATGCATTAAATCTCTGCGGCGACAAAGAAGCCCCATCACCCGATATGGGCACACATGCCCATGATATGCACATGCAGATGGGTGGACAGATGCGGCATGGTGCGGCCCCAGTCTGCAACTGCACGTTAAGCCTGCAGCCGTGCTAGAAGGTGCTGCTTGTGTTGTTCGTGCCGCGTTCGGTGTACCCGTCTGATTCTGCGCATTAAGCAGCTTCAGTCAGATGTCTGGGCAGTTGCTGTAACAGACCTGCCGAGGTTGTGCGCTGCCGTGCACACAAGTAGACGTAAACTACAGTGGCATGACGAGAGTCAGCCTGCGTATGAAAAACCCAGAACCTTTGCTGGCTCCCAGCATCAGCATGGAAGCAGCCTCGGCTTTCAACATTGTGCCGTTGCGTCAGATATGCGGGAGATGTCAATGTGCATCTTCTGCGTATGGCATCCCTTCGAAACGACGCAGAACAGAGAAGGTAACCTCATTGTAGCGGGGCATGACTTTCGAACTCAGTCCTTGCTGCGCTGCCGCACAGCACGATCTAGCCACGAACGAGCGACTACGAAGCCGTAGCAGTAGCAGACCCAGATGCCGAAGGCAGCTGCTCTGAAAAGAGGGATTGCACGTTGGTACAAGCAGGTGAGTGCAGGGGCTGGAGAAGGGTTTCAGCAGCAGAACGACGGCACCTGCGTTGCACAGGCCATCATTGTCAGCGTGCAACAGGGCTTCTTCATGTGCCTGCTGCCCGCCCGGTCGGGGACCAAGTAAGGCTGGTCGACTGAAGCTTCTGCTTGTTTGTGGCAGTGCTTTTTATTTTCCTTGCGCCAAGCGGCAAAGGCAGGAGAAAAACAGAGGACACAGCACTCCATACGCACGGTGTATAGTCATAGTCATAGTCTCTGGCGATAAGGCTCCTCCAAAAGCCGCGACAGAAATTGAAACCTCCTTACTGTATATTCCTTGAACCAAGCAGTACGCAATCCTGCTGAGATGCTTGCGCTGCTAGGTGAGGCCTGGCCTGATCCTGCCAATATCCCGGTATGCGCCAGAGAAACGAGAGCAAACTCAGCCATCAGAGGCCGCGGCCACAGCACCCTTCGAACCCAAAAGCTCTGTAGGAGAGCTAGGGAAGTCCAGATGCTGCTGCTTGATAGCTTGGGCTCGTGCCTTGTACCAGGTTGTATCTGGCCTCCTTAGCAGACGTGTCGCCGGAGGAGTGCTGGGGCTCACAAATTGGATGCGTTGAGGTGTGGGACGCATGTTTTTGCACCGACTCCGAGTTACATCGTTTTTGTTGTTTATATGCCGTGGTTAGCAAGCTTTCTTTGTAGACGTGCCAGGAATGCTAGAAACTCATAGCAGCCATCGCGAGCAAATCGCTGGAAAGTGTCGTGTTCCGAGGGCAGTCCGAAGGATCCAGCCAGCTGGGTGAGTAAACTCGAGTATGCTACATTGTTCTGTCGCAACACTACGGTCATGCATCCTTTTCAGTGATCTTCAGTGCAGTGTAATGTGCTGCGGGAAGGACCCACGTCTGATGGCAGCACTGCGGGCAGCCAGCCAGGTGTCGCACACCTCTGTTTGGTTGTTGAGAGATTCACAGCTTCGACTTCCGGGCCGACATCTGTGAAGCCACTTTAAAAGTAGGTGCGACTCTGGCTCCACTGCTTCATACAGTTTCTCTAAATGCGAGCTGGGCTTCAGGAGGTCTCAGAAATGATGAATCAGGAAAGGTTGGTGTGCATTTCCCCGAAGCAGGCCGCGATTTTCCTCGCAGTGTCGTTCCCGCTTCGGAAGCATCGCCGGCGAGTTTGCATTGAAGATGATCGCCGGCATAGCAACAGCAGCATGAATGCCGCTGAGTTGTTTTGATTATGTTTCCTGCATGGTACATGCGCGTTCGCCGTGTCATGTTCCGCTGAACGACGATCATTTGCGTTAACTTTCGTGTCGGCCCCAAGGGCTGACCACTCCGTGTTGTGCATCAGCATGGCATTCAGAATTGACGGTTCTGGCCAGGCACTGGGTCTTCACAGCGTCCCAGCTACCACTTCCGGCCGGGACGAGGCGGCTTGGATTACCCATAGGCCCCAAAGTCCCCAAAGTAGTTCCTTTTTGGGATTACCTTATAGAATTCTAAATATGAACCCAAAAAAAGGAACTACTTTGGGGCCCATGGGTAGCTGGATTGACCTAGCCAGTCTGCTAGATTCCGATGAGGCTGCAGCGGTCTGGATTCGGACTTTCAGCTGTGCAGCTGTTGGTTCTCCCCCTGTCTGTGTCTCTCTACCAACTCCCTTTCTTTGCTCTTCCCATGTACTTATGCATGTCTCTGGGCATGTGCGCTTCCGTCGCTGCACATCAACATGCATGCTCATGTGCGTGCCTGCCTCCCACACATACACTACATTCACGCATGCACACACATTGCGGTGGCATCTGTCCAGCACGCCTAAGAGAGCATTTGTACATACATGCAGATGCATGTGACTCTGCATGAGCATCCGCAAGTGCCTGCACCGACACAATCATACACCTGCGTGCGTTTACTTATGCATGTGCACATGACTACCTGCATGTTAGAATCGACGTTTCATGGTGTACTTAGTTTGTTACCTTTAGTTCTCCGACTCGTATGCACGACACGCTGGGCTTGTGTGGATGTTCTCAGGGATGGAAGCAAGTCCTCCAACTTTTCGAAGAAGGTCACGAACAGGAACTTACAGTCCTGATGCCGCGATACAGCCCGCCCGCAAGCAGCTTCCAGTCTTTTTTGCACCTGGCAGCCCTCGCCAGGCCATCTCTCAACCAATGGAAGCAGGCGGTGTCCAAGACCCGCGGCGAATGATCTCCGTCGCTTGAGGCTACATTTTCAATACCGACTTGCAGGTGTCCTGAAGTTTGTTTAGGTTGTCTTCGCGTGAACGTGTTGCAGCTTCCAGCAGGTAACAAACGGAATGCAGCAGGTTAGCCTAGAAACGAAGCAGTTCAGTCTGTCTACAGGCCGTGGTGCTAGGCTCAGCGTCGGAGTGGATATTGTAGAACCAACAACTTCAATTCCTACTGCATGCCTGTTTTTACAGACCCGTCTCCTGTGATCGTCCGAAGTCAGATACAGGCAGGTTCAACCAAGACCGTCATCCCGAACTCCCAGGCTGTTCAGAGTTCCTTAGCCAAGCCCTTGTAAGCCCCGCAGCACAAAGCTCGTCAAATGGACGAGCGTTTTCCAAGCCAGTCGAACGGGCAGTGCAGGGCCGCCAGAACAAAACAGGAGTGTGCTGTCTCGGTTTAATTAGTCCTTACACCGTACCTGGCCTCTTGGCGTCTCTAAGCGATTTGAATGCTCTGTCTCCGGTTCTGGCCAAAGTAATTAAAGCGTGAAGGATTGCAAGAGCGAGAGCGTGAAGGATGTCAGGCAAACAATGAGGTGGGAACAATTCGATGTGGGAAATTCGGAGGATGCTGATGAGCCGTGCTAATTGCACTAGTTCGTGCCCTATCGGTCGCAATGCTTCGTCGTGGCAGTCTAGGCTCAAATAAAATCAAGCCACCAGACAACTCAGGGTTATGTGTCTGCATCGTGGCGGGTGCAGACCAGGCCGTGTAACGCACTTGTTCCACAGCAAGGGCCCGTACGAAAGCCTGATTGATTAAGTCCCTCGAAGGTTCCTTCAACATAAAGGGGGCTCCCTGGGCTGAAGTATATCTCTCATCTATGCACGTCATGAGTCTCAAGAACTCAAAAGGTCAACAAGCCGTGGATCCCTTGTGTCGGGAGTACAGAGATCGATCCCTGCCTATAGTCTTAGTCATTCTTGCACCCAGTCGAAAACCATGATCTAGAAGCAGTGCGCAGCATATAGCTTCAGCTCTACACACACGTGCCAAACGAGCACGCCGGCCTGAAAAAGCAAAGACGCCCATTGCTCAAGCCCTCCAACCTGCATGGCGTCAGAGAATGGCCGCTGGCGCGCTGCTGGCGAGGGTCGTACCGAGAAAGCTATTCGAGGCCCACATAAATCCATCACTAAATACATTCATAGGTACATGCATACATGCCGACATACACACACACAGAGATATATATATATATATATGTATATGGTCCCGCGCTCCGCGGCCCCCCCCCNTTGTGGGGGTTTTGGGGTTTTGGGTCTAGCTTAAGCTTTTGAGTTTTGGGTTTAGGGTCTTGGGTTAAAAGGTACAAGGCTTCAAGTCGACAAGGGCTTAGGGAGGGTTTGGGGTGTAGCAGGGTTGACAGTTTATGCCTGGTTTAGGCTTAGAGCCTGCATTTACCAGTAGGCGGGGTTTAGGGTGGGGTGTAGGGTTTGAAGTTTCGGTAAAGGTTAATAAAAGCAGGAGCAGGCGCTACTGCGCTATGTTATAGGATTTATGGCTTGCGTAGGGCTTGCGTACTATGCCGGCCTTGTCTGTGACGCCTGGCCGTTTCTCCAGCTGCAGCTCCAACGGCCCCCACCCCTCTCCGCACACCCCAGCCCCNGGGGGGGGGGGGGGGGGGGGGGGCTGGGAACGCCAGACGCCTGACCATATATATATATATATAGATTGATATACATATCGTATATAATTATTATATAAGTATATACATACGTACATGCATACATTCACATGTCATACATATCTTACACACCATACACAACACGCACACATACGCATGCACGCACACATGCTTGTGTACACATCCATGTACACGTTTTGACTACAGGGCAAGCAAACGCGTGGTGTGCATCCAAAAGGTTCATTGTGTGTGAGACAGTAGCAGAGAAAGAGGAAGAGAGGTTCGCAGATATGGATAGACAGCCCACTCATAGCTAGTATTAACAACGGATGTTTTCATGTCCAGATGTTGGTATGTGTTTATGCCTAGAGCCAAAGATGAGTTCACAATACATCGTTTTTGTTCTCAGACACTTTGATATGTATGGGTGTACAAAGCTGAGCCATGTATACAAACCTACACATACATACTCTGGAGGTGAGACACTCCCGAAACCTGCTGGATCCTGGCAAAAACTTGCTGCCGTTTTCGTGCAGGGATGCTGTTTGTCGGCAACTCCCACACGTACCAGCCAAAGGAGCTCCCGAGCTGCGATGATCTATCGGCTGCAAAAGCTTGAAATGCTTGCCGCTCTGTACTACTGAGGTGTCACGTTACCCCTCCTTCGATCCGCCAATGTAAAACAGACTTGCATTTCCGTGGGGCCGGATCTTGAAAGAATCACCCCGCGAAGCATCGCCCTGTAAAGCTGATTGACTGTCTAGTGAGTCTTACATAGTACAGTTAATGCCCATCTAATTTAGGGGAATATAATTTGAAACCTGTCGAACATTTTGAGGAGCTGGGCGGTTTGCCAGGGGCCGTGGGACGCCTCACAGCGGCTTTAGGAGCCCAGGTGTGTCTCGGCTTCTGGAGTACTGTAGGGGCCTGAATAGATAATTTGCATAGGGTTGTGGGGGGTTCTTGAGTATAATTCTTGTATAATATACCCCCAAATGAGGGTTTGGGGACATGCTCCAAGTGTTTGATGAGAGTTACAGCATGTGGCAGAGCATGCACAATTGGGCGGCTGTCGGGGCATTCACGGAATGGCAAGTCGGGAGCTCGTAGCTCTCGATGTTTCAGGTACCCTTAACTACATGAACATGTGTGTATATATATATATGTATATACATATGAGGGTAGGTGAGTATACAAATACGAGCATATACATCTTGATCTATGTATGATGTACTTTGTATATACGTATATACGCACCCACGCACACACACACAGATCTCTCTATATGTACATATATAATATAATATATATATATATATATATATATATATATATATAATATACACATACATAGCGAGCGCGCGATGTGTGCATGCAGACCCCTCTGGCTGAGCTGACGAAGTACAATGTATAGATAAATGGTTGTATGCTGCGAATTGTATGTACACTGTAATGTGTATACTTTTTCGTTGGATTTCCTGTCTTGACATGAGCTCAGCGTTGGAGGGGCAGACACACCTGTAGAGCTCTGCTTCAAAACAAGTCATATGTACAAATGTCTGTATGCATGCAAGCATTCAGGCATGCATGGTCCTAGGAAGCTGGCAAAGAGGTAGGTGGGCAAGCACGTAGGCAGGTTGGTAGGTATGCATATGTATGTATGTATGTACCTATGTATGTACGTTTCTGTGTATGTAGGTATGTATGTATGTATGTATGTATGTATGCAATTATGCGAGTGACAACTTATGCAATGAATGTTTGTTTGCATGCATGTTTGTATGTGTGCATGCATGTGTGCCGGTGTGCATGTATGTCTGTATCTATGTTTTTGTATGTATGCATGCACGGATAGATGGAAGGAAGGATGGATGTGTCTAGTGTATATGTGTACTGTATATGTATGTATGCATGTATGCACGGCTGGGTGGAAGGGGGGATGGCTTTGTTTAGTGTATATGGACGTATGTAGGTCGTAGGTGTTTGGGTAGGTAGGGGGGCAATGTTGCCTTAGGTATTTTAAGATCTGGAGCCTTGCTTCCACCAAGTATGAATACACAGATGCGCATGTGTATGTATGTATGTATGTATGTATATATATATGTATATATATATGTATATATATGTATACATATATATATATATATATCGTTTTTATCGGGTGCGGGCGTCGGAGAGGGTTGAATCATGTATGTATGTATGTATGTATATGTGTATGTATGTATGTATGTATGTATGTATGTGTATATATACACATATCTCTACATGCATATATGCATGGGTGAATAAATGCATACGTATATGTGTACGTGCATATGTATATATGTGCTATGTATGTATGTATGCATGCATGCATCTATATATATATATAGATATAAACATGTACATACATATATTCTATATATATATAGAGAGATGTACACCCGATTTGCATACAGATTTTATGTGTACGAAGATCCGGATTATTGTTATCAGCTTCGTTTCTCTTCTTATTCCTATTACAAAGTGTGTTGATCGTTGTTGTTATTGTTGTTGTGGTTACCATTGATATTTCCGTGCTTGCTCAGTCATGACTTGATGAATGCGCCTTCAAGACATCGACATTTGCTCCTTTCGAATCACTCCTGACCCTCGACATTCTTCGCGAGCGTGACCACCCAGGTCCACTGACAGCGTCACACAGGGTGGAGCAGACTTGCTGGACTTGTGGGAGGACGAGCCAACGAGTCCTTCGGGTGTTGTTTGCAGGCAGTGATCTGTTGATGCAACGCTTCGTCTTCTGATAGGATGAGGCAGCAAATCCCGTGGGAGGAGTTCAACAGCTTCGTCACCAGCCGGCGTGGGGGCCTGAACAGCTGTGGGGCTATCAGCTTGCTGCTGGTCAAGGTGTGACGAGAGGGTTGGCTGATTCTCCTCACGCCGTGGTGAGCCGACTGCAGGAAATACAACCACCAATCTTTTTTTTTCGAGTTGCCAACTTGTTGGGGTTTACTGTAGTCAAGCGAGTGGCAATTCTGGTTGTCCATTTGAGGCTTGCTATTGCCCGCCGAATGCCTACTACACAAGAACCTCAAACGTCACGACACGTCTCAAAGTGCCTACTTTGTAAGACTTCTAAAGGCTTGGTCAACTCTTTCCTCGTTGGAAGATGACAAAGCAAGAATAAATAACTCATCATATTTAGTCGTTATTGCGATAGTTAGATAGCAGGCATCATTATTCCTCTGCTTCCGAGTTCGTGAGGCAAAGACGGTGCTGCAAGCTGGGATGTCGTGGTTCTGCAGGTTGGCAAGGCAACCCGATCCAGAGAATGCGTTTCTATCGATGTCAAAATGCAGCTGTTTTTGTGTTCTTCTTGATGAAGAGATAATTTAGGGTTGACTTCTTGGTTTAGGGATCAAGGCTATGCCATAGCAAATGAACTTGTGGGAATGTTGAGTATGCTGCCCTGTTTGTGTGAACAGCTTATTGCAATCCCTAAACCCTAAACCGACACAGTGAGACCTTAAGAGCAGCAAGAAGCTCCACTGACCAACAAGACAAGTCCCGAAGAGAAACGGAACGTGGTGCATGTGTCGCATACAGCAGCCGCCTTGCCGTCATTTGCGATTGTGTTCAGTGCGGCCTTCTTTCAAAGAAGTTACATGTTAATGTTATCTCATGGCTTGCAGCTCCATGCTTGTATCAATTGTATCATCTTAGAGTCTTAGAGCCCGGTCGACAAAACCACATGTCCCACAAGCCCAGCCACACTGGACATGCCTGAAGAGATGCGGATCGCATCTTGAGGCCTGCTGCCACAAACTCCCAAATCCTGAGTCTTTATATACATATCCCTCCGAGAACTTGAAGCCACAAATCTCAAGCAACCGGTCCTCAACAACGAATCTTGACACTTGCCAGCCCAGGGCACGGAAGAAAGCCAGCGCTTCGCGTTGACTGCTGCTCGGCTTTGCGAAGTGCAAATGTACATCTACACTACATGTGTGTATATATATATATTTTTTTTGTATGTATATAGATATGTTTATACTAATTTATTTGTATGAATGAATGTATGTATGTAAATACACACATGCACCTAGCGTAGGCCCTGATAACCGTGAACCAACATTGCTGCATAATACGCGTTATAGACATCGATCTTTAAATGTACCTATCTATCTATCTTTGTGCCAAAGCAGCACCCAAAGACTACCCTTCTATGTCATCGAAATATCGGCAATGTTTCTTGCTCGTGCATAACTTACACAAAGAGGTACGCGCAAGAATGCACACTAACCGCCCAGACTCGTTCTCTCTCTCCCTCCCTCCCTCCCTCCCTCTCTCTGTCTCTCTCCCTCTCCCTCCCTTCCCCCCTCCCTCCCTCCCTCCCTCCCTCGCTCTCTGTCTCTCTCTCTCTCTCTCTCTCATATATATATATATATATACATATACATACTTTTTTTCACTTTCAGCGTTGCCACAGGTCTGGCTGTAGCTAACGTAGCTGAGGACAGATCTTAAACTCGATCCGGCACCTGTGTGCTGCACATTTAATGCATCCTCCCCCGCAGGCCTTCGGCCTTCGGCCCCCGGCACGTGTGCCCAAAGCAGGGCCTACTCACACCTCCCTGGTGTATATGAA